>JANSJX010000040.1:0-164132 GCA_026168455.1 Theocolax elegans
TTGACAATGCTAAACGTTTAAATAACTTTAATGAAAAGAAAGAGAGAAAAAAATAAATGATTTACATAAGATTTTAATTCTGAATTATAATTTTCTTATTCCTTTTCCTCTTTATTTTTCTTTTTTATTTTTAATCATAATTATGAAGGAAAAAAATGAATTAAAAATATTGCAATAAAATGCAAGAAGCAATAATAATAAATTAGATTTTATTAACTTTTGTGATAAATATAAGGAATACGACTTTATAGTTATTATTGAATCATGGTTGAATAAAGATAGAACATTTCATATTAATGGATACTTGTCTTATCGTTTTGATAGAGATCCTGACAGAGGTGAAACAGGTGGTTTTTTAATTTTGATAAGAAACAATCTTATGTCGGAAAGTTTGGAGTTGGATATAAATTTGGATAGCTTGGAGATTGCAGCAGTTGTATGACTATTCGTGCCAGCACGAGTGAGATTCTTATACTCGGATGTTAAACGTCATCTATAGCAGGTAATGATGTTACTATAGAAGAATTAAATGCATTAATCGATAAGGTAAAATATTATGAAAGATTTTTTATATTGGGTGATTTCAACGCCCACAATTTTTTATGGGGAAGTAATAGATGTTGCACTAGTGGTGAGAACGTTGCTAAATGTTTTGAAGCTGATGAATTTTTTTTATTAAATAATTTTGATCTAGCACATTTTTATTACCAGGGTGAGGATAATGTGTTAAAATTTTCGAATATAGATCTTTCCTTTACATCTATTCATTTTGCTTTGAAGGCTAGTTGGAGGGTTCTCGACGACTCTTGGGGTAGTGACCACTTTTCTATTAAAATAGAAATTAATGAAAAATTTAAAATTGTAGAAAAAATTGTTTATAGATATAAATTAAATAAAGTTATTTGGAATCAATTTTAATGAACATTTGGAAAAATAAAAAAATTATTTTAATACTTTAGAATTTATTAATGAGAATGTAAATTTTTAGATATGAAAAATTTGTTGAAATTATAAATAACTGTATTATTGATTCATACAAAATTAATAAAAATAAAACAAATGTAAATAATAATTGCATAAATAATAATAATAAAAATGGTAAAAGAAAGGGTAAAATATGGTGGTCTGAAGATTGTCGTAGAATGATTAGGAAAAGAAAAGCTAGTTTTAAATCAATGAAATATTTAAGTAATTTAGAAAAATATATTGAATACAAAAAAATATGTGCAGAAACAATAAGATGAACTTTAAAACAAGCAAAAAAAAAGATTCTTTTAGCAAATTTGCTGAATCGATAAGTCCACGAACACCAGTTTCTAATGTTTGGCATATCATTAAACTTCTCAAAAATGGATTTAATAAACCAATTTCTTCATATGGAAATTAAATTTTTCAAAATAATGCTCGTTTATAAGATATAGATATATATTTAGAAATTAAAAATGTAGATTCAATCTATAAAAATCAATTATTAAAAGTTATTACTTTCGAAGAATTAATAACTGCTCTATATACTTTTAACGATGATTCAACACCTGGTTACGATAAAATTTCATATAAAATTTCAAAAATGTTACCGGAATTCTAATTAAGAATTTTATTAGATATATATAATGATAGAGTCAGTTCAGGTTTATTTCCAGAACAATGGAACACATACTTTTTTTTTTTTTATTATTATTATTTTAACGTCGCTCTTTTTATGCTCCCAAACCGGTGCTAATCAGCGATGGAGATCATACGATGTCTTGGTGAAGAAAGCACTTGTTGAAAATACATTCGCCAGTGGTGCTTGTATCAATCGGCCGGGGCCGGGAATCGAACCTGGGACCACCAGAGTACGAGCCAATTTCATTGGCTTCATGTTTGTTACAGTGCATAGAAAAAATATTAAATTATAGATTAGTATGGTTCTTAGTTTAGATAGCCTAAGTATTTGTACAAATAAAATACAACAAAGTTTGTTTAAAAACGAAAGTTTAATTGCTTTATTTTTGGATATTAAAGGAGCATTTGATAATGCAATACCTGATATTATTATTCAAGAGAGATATTATTATTTAATAGAGTTTGGTTTACCTAAACAATTAATTACTTCTTATAAAAATTTAATTCATCAAAGAAGATTAATTCCAGTTAATATAACGACTGAAGAAAATGAAATATTTAATGTAAATGTTGGTCTACCTCAGGAATGTTGTTCCATCCCAACACTTTTTTCTATTTATGCTAGTTTTATTTCTCAACTAAATGAAGGTCCATTAGAGTATTCACAATTTGCTGATGATTTGACAGTAACGATTTCAAGTTCAAATATTACAGAAGCATTAAAAATAATGGAAAATCAAATCGCTAAACATCATGACTCGTTAGGAAAATAAAATTTATTTTTAGTACCAGAAAAATGTAAATTAGTTATATTTAATAAAAAAATAAGAAGAAAAATGAAAAAAATCTTTCTATTAAAATAAATAATCATATTGTTAAAACTTCAAAAGAAGCTAAATTTTTGGGTATGACGTTGGACTGTAAATTATCATAGCTTTCACATATTAAGAATGTTGAAAGTGAATGTCAATCGCCTTTGAATCTCATGAAGTGTATTAGAGGCATCTCTTGGGGTGCTGATGTAGATACCTTGATGATGATTTATAAGGCGCTTGTTCGACCTAGACTTTAATATGGAGGTTTCTTAAATTCCCCATGTAAAGGGGTATACTTTAATATATTATAAAAAATACAAAATATATGCATCAGATTTTCATTAGGATATCAATGTACAACACCAGTAAATATATTGATGTCAGAATCGATAATACCACATCTAAATAGTAGGTTTGAATTATTAGCTTATATAAATTTATATTGAAAAGTATGTCTTTTGAGACTAGTAATAAAATCGCCGAAATGAAAAAAAAAACATTTCAATTGTCACATCACCCAATATATAAACAAAATGTTGATAAATCAATTATAGTTAAATGTTATAAAAATTCTTGGTTTAGAAATGATGGTATACTTAAATCTGATATTTTTTTAAATTCACAATATCCTACAATGGTAATTTTTTAAAACCCGATTGTGATATTCAATTGGGATATGAATTAAAAAATGCTACTAATGCGAATCTTATTTTAAGGGACAAAATTCGTGAACCAAAAGATCATTTAGACATATATCTGACGGATCTAGAATCGATACAAATAGTGAAATATTTGTTGGTTGTTCTGTTTGGTCTGAAATTGAATTTTTTAAAAAATCATTTAGACTTACTAATGTTGCAACGATTTTTACTGCTGAGTGCTATAGCATTCTTACTGCCTTAGATAATATTTTTAAATATATAAAAATGGATGGAAACCATGTTTATAAAATTTATAGATTTTCTTCTGATTTATTGAGTATCATTAATGCTTTAATGAAATTAAAAGGTTTCGATTATGAATCTCCCTTGCTGGTACGAATACGAAACTAATTATTTATATTACATAATATGAATATTTCAATTAAAATTTATTGGATACCTTCTCGTCTTTTTGCCACCCTCGCTTATTCGTTTGGGCGGCGAATGCGACTCGTGCCTGATACGCCTGCTTCGCACACTCGTATCGTAATATACTATTTTAACACGATGTGAGCGAAACACATATGATTAAATTAAACCGTGAATGAACCAAAGCGATTCGCATACTCCGTGCGCGAAGCAATTTGCTTCGCGCACGCATTCAAGAGTGCGTGAATCAGGTGCTTCGCACACGCAAAGCAAGCATGAGGAACCGTGTTTCGCGCACGGAGTGTTAAAAAGTAGATTTTCTCGCATCGTTCGGGCGTGAACGTCACACGAGACGACAATTTAAATCTCGCACTTGTATGGCACGTATGTTTCGTTGAGCGTGCGAAAAGTCGAGCTCCTCGCACGGAGTGTCCAACATTTATTTTTACATGTAATGAAGAAATGTTGTAATACGTAAAATATAAAATACTTTAATAAAATTTAGGAAAATGTAAGAAACTTTATCTAAATGTACAAACGTATACAAAATAGATACAATAGTTTAAATACGAAGAGTTGCACTTTTTAATCTACCATTTAACTAAAAACATATTTTACAACAAATTATTGCAATTCAAATATTTATTTATTACAAAAAGTTTTTGCTGAGTGCCTGCTAGCTGAAAATTTGGTTCTCCAGACCTTCAATTGTTCAGTTAACCATTCTATTTGCTCTTGATGAACGCATTGTTGCACCGAATTCAAAAGAGCACGAGCTAACTGCAACTTGTGCAAAATTCTTCAACTCTCTATTTATCTCTTTTTACCTGGAGTCATCATGGAATTGATGTCCAAATTATTTTTAAGTATTCTTATCTCTTTCTTCTCCAACGGTACAATTAAATTGGCAGCTGCTTTGTAAGTCTCGTGGAGAACGAACTTGCTGGTCTCTTAAATCTCACCACCAATCAGCAATTCATCAAGTATAAAATAAGCCATTTCAAAGTTAAAACAATATTTCAATTACACTTCCAAAATACTTTTTTAATAGCTCGATGCACTGTAATGAATAATCTCGAATGTCAGCAGTTCGTTGTTATTTTGCTCGATTGCACAACAAAAATACAAACTAACACACCTATGAAAACATTATACAATATATAAATAATTTATGCATTTACAAGGCAAAGGGCAACTACTATTAAATTAATAAAAATGTTACTTTAATAATAAAATATACTGCAAAAGTGACATAATTATAACGATGAATTATTCGTAACATATATACATTCATGCATAACCTTATATACAAGGCAATATTGTTATAAGGAAAAAGTATAGAAAGCTATTCATGTTGTACAAAAGAATATTTAAAAATATATTTTTTTCTATATATACTATACCTGACAATATAATTCATCATTGTCAGTGTGATAAAAACTTGTTGATCCACCGACCGAATTTGGAACTAACCTATCAATTTTTTACTTCAATCGTGACGACAGCCAAGAGCGCAAAGTTAGTTTTTTTATTGCGGCAAATAGACTCTTTAACTACTTGATTCCCGATTAGTAAAATTTACTGACTTTACTTTCGTCATTCCCAATGTTGCTATAAGATTACACAACAAGCGCTTAACGTTCTAACGTCGAAAACGACTCGACCAGTACATACCAATGGTTTGCGCGTTCCACTGCGTTCCCGCAAATAAAATGTCAAATTGAGACGCAATTATGCAGCCAGTTAATGATACACGTCAGCCGGCGCCCGACGTTAGAACAGACTTATACTCTGTTATGGCGAGCGGTTAAAATTTTATTTTAATTAGCGAATACATTATGTTTTTGTTACAAACCAGAATAATTTATTATTTTGGCTATGGATTTGGGTTCGAATTCCGATTTGCCACAACATAACTATTATATATATATATATATATATTGTAACAATGAGACTCATTTGCTACAAATGAAAAAAAAGGAACGGGCGTCAGGTATTGAACCCGAGCCCCTTCGGATCCGAAGGCGTTCACGCTACCACTGCGCTACCCCTGCAATTGGCCGTAGCTGTACTTTTCCGCGTCTTCTGCGGTTCTGCCTACCGATACGCGCGCCATATGCCAAGTGCCGATTCTTGCGCTGACCGCGTCGGTACTACAGTGACGGGGATCTGTTCTCATGCAGATCCACCACGTCATAATATATATATGTATTAAACGACGTACAGTCATTAATTATATTTCGCTTTGAATTTTTATATGCAGTACGGTAGTCATTAATTAAAAAATGATAATAATGAAAACGATACTCGAGCAAACATGCTATATTCTGCGCATTCAATTGGACTTATTTCTGCATTATATTATTATATATACCTGTACCTGAAATCATGTAGACTTAAGGGCGATGTATTCGTTCCAAACGTGAATAGCAGATTTGAAGATTTATGCTTCAGTAAAATCTGTTCGAAAAGGAGACAGCGCTGGTCCAAGAGAAAATATTTGACAATTTTTGTGACTTTAGCATTAGATTACACTGGATTAGCCAATGATGCAAAACCATTTAGACTTGAGAGCAAGGCCATTGATACTTTGGCTATCTCCCTTAAATTGCACAAACTGTTTCATGTTGTTATTATCGACTCTGGTTTTACAGCTACTAGAGTCATTGCCTTCACAATCCATATTTCATTTCTGAATGATAGACTTAATTTTAGACAATGAACTTTGTTATGAAACTAAACCAAGATTGAGTGTTGCTTTGCTAAAGATCTTAAAGAAGTAGAGAAATCTCTGCAAAGTTTATTGCAAAAAGTTAAATAAAAAATTCCAGCTTCAGACTGGACTCGCACATCGTTATAAGTATGAGGACTACAGCTGGATTGAGGCTCTTACCTGATAACGAAGCTCAAGATATTTTGGATGAATGTAGGAAAGTTTTTAATTTATCTGGTTTTAAAGTAACAGACGATTCTGTAACAATAATAAAAGGCTCCGATGAAGGTATTTTTTCAATGAGTAGTAATGCAGATAAAAGTTTAAAAATGTAGTACAAAGAGAAGGTTCGACTCGAGTAACTTTTTTTATACCAACAAGTGAAAGTGAAAAACAAACAGAAGAAATCTTAGCACATGAGAAAAATATATTTTGCATAAATGCCTTTGACAGAAATATGAATATACGCACAAAGTTTTTTAAGATTAAGATTAATGGCTGCCAGAAGAGATTTTTACCCATCCCGATAATTTTTAAAAATGAAACAAAAAAGCCAGAATAGCGCCTTTATCCATATCAAAGACTACTGAATGAAGTGAATGCTGAATGGTTATATCCTATTATATCTGGTGTTGAATAGAGTTATGCTGGAAAAAATTATTTAGTAAAAGGACCAATTAATGGAACACACAAAATAATCAGAATGCAAAATTTTGCTAGAATTGATGTAGATAGACCTATTGTACGATTTTCTACTTGTATTAGTATAATTAAAAGTCGTTGACACCATTATTCCATGCAATCTTCCTAGTCTTACGGAACATGAAATATATGCATTTTCATACTACTTTGAAAGAGCTACTAAGGTAAGCTTACAAATAGAAAAGTTATATAATTTTTAATGTAAAATTATAATTTAAATTTAAAATAATATTTTTTCAAACAGGTTTGATAGATCTGTTTGCAGGCGGAATAATTTCTGTTGGTTCCATTTACAAAGGTGCTCTTGAAACGTGTACATTCCAATACAGACCAACCATTTATATGTTTGGACTTATCATTTATATATGTTTTGTTTCATGAAGGATTTGGACTTGATGAAGCAACTAAAATATTTGTATGTATTATTACATATGATACATTAACATAACAATTTTTTGAATATTATAATAATAAAAAAATTTAATCACATTTCAGCTGAAAAAATAATCAATTAACATGAAATAAGTTGGGCCTTAGATGCTGCATGTAATGTTCTACAAATTATATTAGAATCAGCGTATAAAACAAACAAAAATGCAATAAATGATGCTGTCAGGGTGTGAGCTGTATCAAATTTTGCAATCACTTTTACACATCTTTGTGATATTTTTCGCTTCGTAACTAGAATAATTTTATAATTTTGTATAGTGAGCGTTTAAAATTAAGTGATACCAATTGCATCTGCATAATGATTCGGAGATAATATTTCACTTAATATAAATTTTAAGGGGCTACTAAAAGGATTTGGATCTTCAAGTATTCAGTTATTGAATTGTCTCCGAATTTGAGATTTAAATTAATTTAAATTCAGGATATAGGAAATAAAAATATAAATTACTTTAAAAAATTTATTTGATCATAAGTAAGTACCTTAGAAACAAAATTAGTTTACTAGGTTTATAATTTAAAAACTTAGAAATTAAAGATATAAAAATAAATATGAATGAGAAAAAGATTGTTTTGAGTAATCTTTTAATTTCTATAAGTAATAGTTTAATAGTTGTCAAATTTGTTTATTAGCAAATAATTGTCAAACTACAGTGATGTTAGTATACTTAGCGAATATTACATATTTTATTGAATGGCAGATGTATGTACAGATAAATTTATATTATCTTTATAGGATTTAAGGCATTGAAAATTGTGCTTCTTAGAAGAAGAGAAAAATTGTAATTAAAATGTTATGCATATACAATGTTTGACTTGTTAAAACAACAATCAATTTAATTAAAATGCATCATCATCTTGAATAGATATTGTAATGTTCACATTATTATTAGTAATATTATTAGGAATTGTTCATTCAAAACTTAAAAGCACATTAGATTAATGTTTTCACTAATCTCTAAATACTAATGTTTTACACAACAAAAAAATTCTTTCGAACAAATATTTATAGATTTACATTAAAAATTAAATTTTATCAGACAAATTTTTAGATATAACAATGAATTGACAGTGCCTAAAAAGAAAATGTATAAAATATCTAGTTCTGAAAGAAAACGCAAATACCTTACTATTCAGAAATACCTCATTGTGGAAAAGAGACTTTAAAAAGATTTTTGTACATACAATGACAAGTGACATAGGATACGATTGAGCACAATTATACCTTCAATGATTCAGTGATCACAGTATTTATGAAATATTGCGAATATAAAAGCAAAATGTCATATTTTATTTTATCAATACAATAATTATTATCAATACAATAATATAAAATATAATTGTGAAAGTATTAAAAATTAATGCTCTTATTTTTAGAAGTTTTAATTAAAAATAATGCAAGTTATAAGAAATTAATTTAATTAAACAGTATACATTATTTTACATTTCATTAAAGAAATTTTACATCTTCATTAAAGAATTTTTTACATACATACTTTTAAATTAGAATTTAAAATTATTGATTATCACGTCTTATTCGCTGATGTTTTTATCATATGAATTTTCAAATAAACAAACAAAGACATTAATATTTATTTATTGTGTCAATACTGTATATAAAATTTTTTGTAATTTGTAAATAATTCTGTAAGTAATATTATTATCTTAGATCAATTTAAATTATTAATAATACAATAGTTTACGTCGGCAAGGTTCCTCTGCTTGTTCAACACCACCAGCAACATCAAGAACCCCATCAGCAGGTCCAGGTTCTTGGGGCGAAACTACCTTTGGTGCAGCTACCTCGGTTGCAGTTATCTGGGGCCTTCTTGCATTTGGCATATTTTGCTTCACCTGGAAATACAAAAAAATGATTTTGTTTACTTGATTACATTTTATACATTTCTTCTGCACAACTTGTAAATGTGTAACCTTATTTTATTATATATATATATTATATATAAAACAAGCTTACATATTTACAAGATCTCATAAAAATTACATCAATAAAATAATATATTTCTTACCATTTTCTCACACGAGTGTCGAATACTATTTTTCGACACGATGGGAGAGAAACTCAATTTACTGTGCAATTTTTAGAATATAGAATAAACGCGAACAAACGCGATTTCGTGCGCGAAATCGCGTTTCACGTACGATGAGTTAAATAAATTTACCAAAATTATTGTTTATGATTATAATTTTTATTTATATCACTTGTTTCATCATTAGACTCAATATTTTTAGTGGAATGACAAGTTTGTACTTTTCTAAATTTATCAAAGTTGAATGCATCTGGATATGTAATTTTAACATGAAATGATAATACTATTTTGGCATAATTTAATTAATATTGCCATTTTTTAATTTACTATAATTTATAGTGCAATAATTTACACAATACTGACTAGTAGTATTATATATGTAATCACATTCTTTAATGACTAAAATATAGTGCGCATTTACATCAGTGTCGTACGATCAGTAAATGAAAAAGTTAAAAATAGATTTTTTCAATTTGTATAAGTTTGCATCATAAATTGCAGGGATAAGGAATATTTATAATTTGGTAACACAAATATGCGCAAAAGTGCGAAAAATGTCAGAACTTCTTAAATCCATTGATCTTTTTGTCTGTACTACTATTATTTTTTTTAATAATGTGGCGGACAAAAAACGAAATCTAAAATTTTGATTATTCATTTTATCGTTATTTTTGGGTTTTGCGCTGAAATTATATGAATAATCAATTATTTTTGTAAAAATGTATTTAAATAGTTTATTTCTCTACAAGATATCAACATTTAAAGTTAAATACGTATCATTCAATCGTTAGGATAAATAACGATAGTTTACTAATGCAATTGGATATTGGTATTAAAACTACGTAAAATAGAAAAAAAAAACAAAAATATTGATAAAACGATAATTGAAAATTTTAGTACAGAGGTAGCAACATTTGGCAAGCAGAAGTTCAGACGTGTCAGCAAGAGCAACCTATTAAAAACTTTTAACTTGTTTTAATTATACTCTCTGTAACTTAAAATAATGGCCCAGAAAAAATCTGAAAAAATTCAGGAGAACTACTGGATACCACTAAAACATATTCCCACAGTTACAGCAATATTTATTTTTTTCATCTTCGATGTCACAGAGAACCACCCATATATATATATATATTCCACCTTTGGTGTAAGTTATGTCCTAAAATACGTGAAAATTAGTGATATTATGAGGTTTATGAGGCATAAGTTACACCAGCGGTCTTGGCCAATAATCTAACCCAAGCCATTCGAAAGCTCGCGAAAAATGTGAATTTTTGAGAGGTGTTAGATTAAAATCGATTATGGTGTAGTAGCCTTTTTGATATTCAATATGTCCGGGTGTTCTATTTCTCCGAAATTTTAAAATTAAGAAATGTAACCAGGGTAGATAAGTTCTAAAGATTAATTTAAACAAAAGTTGTTTGTAATGTTTTTTCAAAAAAATCAACAGATTTTGAGATAAATGACTTTAAAAATAGAAATTTTTCTAAAAAATTGAAAAATTTCCACTTTTTATGGTCAAATAACTCTTAAGCAAATTATTTTTAACACTTAAATTTTTTTTGTATTTTCTCGAAGATGTTTCCAGCCTGTTCTCAAATTTTGGAGTGATTTAAAATTTTCATCGTACCACTTGACGTGAAATAGCCCATATATGTGTATATATATGTATGTATGTATGTGGGTGTGTGTGCGTGCGGCGGAATATTTATATAATATATATATATTTTAAAATTGTTTTTTCAAGAATACATAATATATGTATTTTTTCCGTGTGCAAAAAAAAGTTGTGAACATAACATGAAAGAATGTGTATTTGTTTACTCATTCTTGATAAAACTCATAAAATTTTTAAACGTATACTCAATAATAATAACGGATCTAAAATTAAATGTAATGCTTTAAATACAGATGCAAAATTGTTTGAAGATGAAATAAATATTAATCAATTATAACATACACTTTTCCAAATATCCATATGATATATACAATGGGTTAAATATTAAATATATTAATTATTGCATTTTTAAAATAATTCTATTATAAACAATTAAATATATTATTTATTGCATTTTTAAGATAATTCTATTTTTATACTTATTTATATTTTAATTACACCTTTTTATAAGTAATTTATACTCCATAATAGTTTTCTGCAATTGAAAGTACTCAAATCAAAAACACCTTTTAAAAAGTTGTCAAAACCCGCAAGTATATGTGTTATTCTAATCAAACTTTGAAAATTGTTATCTGATAAATAAAATTGTTATCTGTCTGATAAATTTTAAAGTATAAGATAAAAATATCTTTGATTCTAATTCCCATATTTTCTCTACTTATTTATATTTTTATTACACCTTTTCTATATCTAACTTATATTCCATAATATTTTTCTGCAATTGAAAGTATTCAATTCGAAAACACCTTCCAAGAAGGTGTCAAAACCCGCAAGTATTGTGCTATTCTAATCAAACTTTGAAAATTGTTATCTGATAAATAAATTCTGCAATTCAATCTGACATTGTTATCTGATAAATAAATAATTTTAATTTCTAACTACCTTATTTTATCTATTTCTTTGAATTTTAATGAAACATTTTTATAAATATTACGAAAATTTCGTATAAAAAATTTCTGCAATTGAAAGAATTGAAATCAAACTGAAATCGACAAGTATTTTGAATCGTACCATAAATTTATATTTTATATAAACATTTTTATATATATTACTTAAACTTCGTAAAAAGTTTCTGCAATTGAAAGCACTGAAATCAAACTGTAATCGACAAGTATTTTGAACCATGCAAAAATTTCTACCAATCTGAATACAGATTTTTTTATATGAAAAGTATCTTACACTATTATTTTTCATTTCTGGCCCTCACATGTTTTACAGTAATAAATAAATAATATTCTAATGATATTAATTTGTGCAAAATTAATTTCTGCAATACTAATAAAATGGACATTTCTTTTTTATTCTTTTAAATAATAAAATAATACTTGCACCACCGTTGGTTAAACGCTTCATATATGTGTTAATTCTGACTATATTAACTGATGTTACATTTTATAAATAATTACATACATCTTAGCTTTTATCTTATTAATTAATTAATTAATTGGTAAAATCATGTAGATTGTATATCCTTAGTTAAGTGAAATAATAATTATTTTACATAACTACTAAGAAAAACTTGCTAATCAGCGACGGAGGTCATACGATGTCTTGGTGAAGAAAGCACCTGTTGAAAATACAGTCGCTAGTGGTGCTTGTATCAATCGGCAGGGGCCGGGAATCAAACCTGGGACCTCCAGATTACGAGTCCGTCGCCCTACCGACCAAGCCATCGCAGGCCTCTTTTAGGAACTTTATTAGATAAAAATAATGATGTCTATTTTATCATTGGTGATGTAGGATATTAAAATTGCCAGATAGCATATTGCAATATTTATATATTATTACTCATTGCAGTTTCTTCACGGTATTATATACTTTCATAAATGTAAAGGAATACATTAGTAAGTCATTACTTTATACTACGAGTATAAAAGATGATCGATAAAAAAATGACTCGCTATACGTAAGCTCCAGAAAATTTCATTCTCCCGCTCTCTCATTTTCTGTCTCTCTTTCTTCTCCTACCGCGAGTTACCGCTTCCCACTCCAAGCGACTCTTCCTCGCGCCGCTTGCCCCGCAACTTGCCACCGTACGCTCAGGCGCGCTCTCATTCGCTGATTTATTTGTAACTTTAATTGACATTATCTTATTAATTATGCATCAAATCAAAATTTGCTAAAGGAAAAAGTTGCTTAGAATCTCCTGCTCTGCATGTATGCCGAAGGAACGGAATCATTAAAAGAACACCCTGTATATTCATTTTGTCGCTGCCAGTAATAAACACCGCAACTGGTGTTTAATCGCGGCGGCAAAGTTTAAGACACAGTCGAATATGCTAATGGTTTTATGCAGCTGCCGACCACCCGGCAAAAGAATTATTACCATGGTCCGCGCCTTAGAAAAGGAGCTGGGCGTAGAACATGAGGAAAGGATTTTTGACAATGCGAACGAGCTACAAAGGATTTCGGAGGCGCTAATATACATAAAAACTGAAATTGGTAGATTTAAAGTGGTTAAAAAAAACGCAATAGAATACATAATGACGCTACTAAAAACACCAACGAATAACCCAAATCTGTCAGTCGACGACTTAATGTAAAAATAAATTTAATTGTAAATAATAATTATATTTTAAAACTCCATCTAGAGTCGAAAATTTTTGGATTTTTAACTTTAATATTTTGAGATCTGTCTACTAATGTCCAGACTTCGTTAATCTTCACAGGCTCCAATTCACTATGAATTACTTTTCCTATTCAAGCTTACCTGGGGACATCATATCCTCTCTGTACGAGTTTGGTACCTTGTGGACTGTAGCAACAAAGGCATATTGCTGATTTTCTTACAGTAAGTTAAAATCTGATTCAAGCTGTCGTGATTCTTCGAATTTTATATTATCTATTCTTGGACGTCCTCTCTTTCCTTTTTCTCCCTTCGTTTTTGATATTTCTAAGTCATCTAGAAAAACTAATATATACTGTATATTTTAGGATAAGTGATGGAAACAATGCAACAAACATTACAAAATATGGCACATATAACCAGAAATAACAAGGAACCTTGCACATAAAAAATTCGTCATCTGTAAGAAATTACGAACTTAACTATATCCAGAAATATTAAGTTGACTTAAGGTGTTCCATCATGTAATATATCTACTTGTTGTTATATGTGCCATATTTTGTGTCGATTGTTTCATTGTTCTGTGATTTTAATTATAAATCAAGGAGCAATACAACAAACAAAACAAGGTGGGTTTTCAATAAAAACCAATGTAGGGTTATCGAATGATCAGGTACGTAATTTTAATTAACAATGAATTCGATGTGAGGTTTCGTATGATATAGCACGTGATATTTGTGTAAATAATTAAGTTCGTAATTTCGTTCAGGTGTCAAATTTTGCATGTACAAGGTACATGGTAATTCCCTGTTATATGTACCATATTTTTTGTTGTATATTGCACTGCTCTATGTTTTTAATGTAATTAATGTCTTATTAATGTAATTATTATATTTTAAAAAATTAATATTGAATTTTGTTGGTCTTGCTGAGCTAACGTCTAACGACTCTAAGGACTCCAAGTTGCTCGCTCGAAAAGGCACGACAATTCGCCGCGTATCAATCCTGAGGACAACATTATGAAGGCCACAAGCCGCCAGACATAAACCAAAAGAAGAAGCATATAAATACTAAGTAATAATATTGAAAATATTTTAATAAGAAAGAAAGAAATTTTAAGTCTATGTGTTTCGTCTTGGGACCGTCTGCCAATACTCATCAGTGGGGCGCAGACGGTCCCTGCCCCAGACACACAAGACAGTATTATTGAATCAAAATAATGATAAACTTAAAATTTTGGTATCGTAAGAACGAATGAACGGAGCCTATATAAGTACACATAAGATGGAAAATCTGATTGTGGATGGAAAAGTGCCCCCTAACATCAGAGTATGTACTATGGACATAATCTTAAACCAAAGTCCTGTTATTATTAAAAATATAATTTTTTCTCGCCCAGGCAAAAGTTTTTAAATTAATATTGAATTGAACTGTTGGTTTTGTAATATGTTGACTGCTGCGTAGTTAAAGTGCTAAAACTTGGAGTAGACTCTGACACATTAATTGACAATGCGTGAATGTTACGTACTTTTTTTTCTTTTATAAAAATGCCACTTTATACATTTATGTTATTTATCAACATTTATTTGTCTAAACTATTAAATACGATTACTTAAGTAATTTTTTCTAGACACCTTACCTGGATGTACAAGCAATACATGCTCAAAATGAATAAAGAAGAAACAATTGTCAGTTGTGCATATCTTATCAGTCTCAGATGACATATTAATATATCATTTCCAACCAAACCTGATAATATGTTATGTATTTCTCTAATTTACTTTGAGCTTTAGATAACAATGTAAGTTTACTCGATAACATATATTTTATTTCCATTGCCACTTGAATATTAAAAAAAAATGATTATTAATTAATAAGCTACAAATTATGATTTTAAAGTTAAAAATTGTATCAAAATTTTGGTATTATTTTAAAAGTTTTTTAAATTATGTAAACTAAACTAATAAATTAATTTTATTCAGGGAGCTATTTTACCTGCATACATAAATAACACATTGTTATATCTTAAATTATCAGACATGGTTTAAAGAATAAAATAAATAATCTGTTGAGCCTTTTGATACATTCAATTTTGTATTCTTAGAAATTTTATTATTAGTAACACTAACAATCTTCTATTATGCTTTGCACAATGTTTTTAATACATATTTTGTCTTTTTTCTTGTTACAATAATTATTGTATTGATAAAATAAAATATGACATTTTGCTTTTATATTCGCAATATTTCATAAATACTGTGATCACTGAATCATTGAAGGTATAATTGTGCTCAATCGTATCCTATGTCACTTGTCATTGTATGTACAAAAATCTTTTTAAAGTCTCTTTTGCACAATGAGGTATTTCTGAATAGTAAGGTATTTGCGTTTTCTTTCAGAACTAGATACTTTATACATTTTCTTTTTAGGCACTGTCAATTCATTGTTATATCTAAAAATTTGTCTGATAAAATTTAATTTTTAATGTAAATCTATAAATATTTGTTCGAAAGAATTTTTTTGTTGTGTAAAACATTAGTATTTAGAGATTAGTGAAAACATTAATCTAATGTGCCTTTAAGTTTTGAATGAACAATTCCTAATAATATTACTAATAATAATGTGAACATTACAATATCTATTCAAGATGATGATGCATTTTAATTAAATTGATTGTTGCTTTAACAAGTCAAACATTGTATATGCATAACATTTTAATTACAATTTTTCTCTTCTTCTAAGAAGCACAATTTTCAATGCCTTAAATCCTATAAAGATAATATAAATTTATCTGTACATACATCTGCCATTCAATAAAATATGTAATATTCGCTAAGTATACTAACATCACTGTAATTTGACAATTATTTGCTAATAAACAAATTTGACAACTATTAAACTATTACTTATAGAAATTAAAAGATTACTCAAAACAATCTTTTTCTCATTCATATTTATTTTTATATCTTTAATTTCTAAGTTTTTAAATTATAAACCTAGTAAACTAATTTTGTTTCTAAGGTACTTACTTAGGATCAAATAAATTTTTTAAAGTAATTTATATTTTTATTTCTTATATCCTGAATTTAAATTAATTTAAATCTCAAATTCGGAGACAATTCAATAACTGAATACTTGAAGATCCAAATCCTTTTAGTAGCCCCTTAAAATTTATATTAAGTGAAATATTATCTCCGAATCATTATGCAGATGCAATTGGTATCACTTAATTTTAAACGCTCACTATACAAAATTATAAAATTATTCTAGTTACGAAGCGAAAAATATCACAAAGGTGTGTAAAAGTGATTGCAAAATTTGATACAGCTCACACCCTGACAGCATCATTTATTGCATTTTTGTTTGTTTTATACGCTGATTCCAATATAATTTGTAGAACATTACATGCAGCATCTAAGGCCCAACTTATTTCATGTTAATTGATTATTTTTTCAGCTGAAATGTGATTAAATTTTTTTATGATTATAATATTCAAAAAATTGTTATGTTAATGTATCATATGTAATAATACATACAAATATTTTAGTTGCTTCATCAAGTCCAAATCCTTCATGAAACAAAACATATATAAATGATAAGTCCAAACATATAAATGGTTGGTCTGTATTGGAATGTACACGTTTCAAGAGCACCTTTGTAAATGGAACCAACAGAAATTATTCCGCCTGCAAATAGATCTATCAAACCTGTTTGAAAAAATATTATTTTAAATTTAAATTATAATTTTACATTAAAAATTATATAACTTTTCTATTTGTAAGCTTACCTCAGTAGCTCTTTCAAAGTAGTATGAAAATGCATATATTTCATGTTCCGTAAGACTAGGAAGATTGCATGGAATAATGGTGTCAACGACTTTTAATTATACTAATACAAGTAGAAAATCGTACAATAGGTCTATCTACATCAATTCTAGCAAAATTTTGCATTCTGATTATTTTGTGTGTTCCATTAATTGGTCCTTTTACTAAATAATTTTTTCCAGCATAACTCTATTCAACACCAGATATAATAGGATATATCCATTCAGCATTCACTTCATTCAGTAGTCTTTGATATGGTTAAAGGTGCTATTCTGGCTTTTTTGTTTCATTTTTAAAAATTATCGGGATGGGTAAAAATCTCTTCTGGCAGCCATTAATCTTAATCTTAAAAAACTTTGTGCGTATATTCATATTTCTGTCAAAGGCATTTATGCAAAATATATTTTTCTCATGTGCTAAGATTTCTTCTGTTTGTTTTTCACTTTCACTTGTTGGTATAAAAAAAGTTACTCGAGTCGAACCTTCTCTTTGTACTACATTTTTAAACTTTTATCTGCATTACTACTCATTGAAAAAATACCTTCATCGGAGCCTTTTATTATTGTTACAGAATCGTCTGTTACTTTAAAACCAGATAAATTAAAAACTTTCCTACATTCATCCAAAATATCTTGAGCTTCGTTATCAGGTAAGAGCCTCAATCCAGCTGTAGTCCTCATACTTATAACGATGTGCGAGTCCAGTCTGAAGCTGGAATTTTTTATTTAACTTTTTGCAATAAACTTTGCAGAGATTTCTCTACTTCTATAAGATCTTTAGCAAAGCAACACTCAATCTTGGTTTAGTTTCATAACAAAGTTCATTGTCTAAAATTAAGTCTATCATTCAGAAATGAAATATGGATTGTGAAGGCAATGACTCTAGTAGCTGTAGAACCAGAGTCGATAATAACAACATGAAACAGTTTGTGCAATTTAAGGGAGATAGCCAAAGTATCAATGGCCTTGCTCTCAAGTCTAAATGGTTTTGCATCATTGGCTAATCCAGTGTAAACTAATGCTAAAGTCACAAAAATTGTCAAATATTTTCTCTTGGACCAGCGCTGTCTCCTTTTCGAACAGATTTTACTGAAGCATAAATCTTCAAATCTGCTATTCACGTTTGGAACGAATACATCGCCCTTAAGTCTACATGATTTCAGGTACAGGTATATATAATAATATAATGCAGAAATAAGTCCAATTGAATGCGCAGAATATAGCATGTTTGCTCGAGTATCGTTTTCATTATTATCATTTTTTAATTAATGACTACCGTACTGCATATAAAAATTCAAAGCGAAATATAATTAATGACTGTACGTCGTTTAATACATATATATATTATGACGTGGTGGATCTGCATGAGAACAGATCCCCGTCACTGTAGTACCGACGCGGTCAGCGCAAGAATCGGCACTTGGCATATGGCGCGCGTATCGGTAGGCAGAACCGCAGAAGACGCGGAAAAGTACAGCTACGGCCAATTGCAGGGGTAGCGCAGTGGTAGCGTGAACGCCTTCGGATCCGAAGGGGCTCGGGTTCAATACCTGACGCCCGGTCTTTTTTTTTCATTTGTAGCAAATGAGTCTCATTGTTACAATATATATATATATATATATATATATATATATATATATATATATATACATCTAACACATGTTTCTGGGACGATTCTGAATGCGGATCTACAGCATCTCGGATTTTTTGCAGTTTCCGGGACATCCCAGAAAACTAATAGGTCTAACACTGGTTTCTGGGACGTCCAAGAAAAGGTTAAAGACTTTTCTGGGATACTAGAAGTAAACTTTCCAAATTCGGGGATCTCCCAGAAAAAGAAAATGTCAGTTTCTGGGATACCAGTAACGTCATTTAATAAGTTTCTGGGATACCAGTAAATTATTTTAAAAAGTTTCTGGGATACGGGTAAAGCATTTTAATAAGTTTCTGGGATACCAGAAAAATAACTTGATAATTCTGGGATTTAATAAGGATGATTTTATTTTTCTATAAATTCTGTTTTGTTTTAGACAATAAAGTTAAAATTACAATTATCCGAGACTTAATGAAAATATTTATTAGCAAATAATGAAAACTAGTCATTTTTGTCCCCGATGCTCACGCTCCCTCGGTTGAATTTAAAGTATTACTATTACTGTTAACTATTTAAATTCAACTTTTATATACAAGCTATTTGACGATCGCAATATAAAAAAAAATTTTTTGTTTACGGCCCAATTTCAAAGCGTGAATTTAAATTTGATCGCGGTTTTATCGATATTGTGTGCATAACATTCCGTATTTCGAAAGCTTTGTTCTATATGTGTACAACTTTTAGTTATCACCAATTAAGTACACGATTTTAGTCAACGCGCGATAGTATCTGATGCCAGGAAGCAGCTTAGATTGTACAGTGTACAGAGTTAGAATCGCTTCGTGGATCTCATCCTAAAGATTTACATTTGTCTTACCTGACCCATCAAAATTTTTCTTTCAGGGAACTAAATCGATGAAAGTCGTGTAGAATAGACCGACTAGCATTTTTTATAAATTAAGTAAACAATTTTAAACATTTCGTATCATTTCTACGTAAAATGAATGTACTATGTTTAAGACTTCCAAATAATGAAATTATATTAAGTATATCAGTCGCTTGAGTGAGTTTTAATTTTGGCATTTTGCAAAAATTTTGAATACTGTTAGAGAAATTTGATCTTTTTTTATAAGTAGTTCTGTTATTTTAGTCCTATTGCAAAAGCTCTTTTGAGAGCTCGTCCAATATTGAAGTCGGAAAGCTACTTATACTTTTGAAGTAGTAAATATAATAAATTTCTGATTCTGTGGAGTCAGTTTGTAAGTGATACAACAGCCTAAATGAGTTATAAAATCAGGATTTCAAAACATTTTAGACCTATTTTTAATTTTTAGAAACCTTAGAAATTTTACATGAATTGTCATATTTCTTACGTGAGTCACGTCTTCCATTAATCAAGGAGATACGCATGATCATGGTGTAATTCGTGCTCTATTAATTAATTTATTCAATCACTATTTTTATTATAAACTTTGCAATTATTTATAGTTTAATCAGACGTAAACTTGAGTATCATATTTTACCGAGTACAAATTTATTCTAATGTCAGTTTGATCCGCTCCCTATACATACACTATATATTCTTATAGAAATAAACATTTACTTATTATGCACAAAAGTCAACTTATTTATCATTTTATTGATTAGTAATGCCATACATGATGCAAAATAAACATTTGTTTAACAATAACAAAAAACAAGAAATGTTATTATAAACTATTTTAAACGATTTTAGACGAATTAACTCGACAGAAAACTTGCACAAACCTTTAACTCTAATTTTTCAGGCACTGGACAAAATTCCTACTGCTAATCCCTTTTTTGCAAAGAGCTGTTTGTTCTGCACAGTAGCTCATGTTTTTGTGAATACAGTTAAACTCAATTTTGATTAGATATTTTTGTGTATTCTACATTAGATTTTTTATTCTTAAAAAGCAAATAAGAAGTGCAAATTAATAAATACGAATTTACTACTTAAGAAAAACAAACTATTAAGATTATAATTTCTTTTCTGGTGATTACAAATAAGATTTGTAAGTTTATAGATTTTAGAACTAAAGATCGCAAAATATACGAATTCCAGAGTCTTAACGCATACAACTTAAAAAGTTTTTTGAACACTTATTGAACATTTTTGTTTTTTTATTTGTATTTTAGCGAAAAATTGCTGAAAACTCAAATATAAGTTAAATATTTTAACATTTTCAGAAAAATTCAACGTTCTATTTTTTTAATTTAGAGGCATCATTTGTTAATTTGATAAACAAAACTGTTTTATTTTAATGAAATTACACAAATATAAATTCTTTGATTTTTCTTAGGGTAATACACTGAAAATTGGTACAATAAGACGAAAAATTTTTGCCCATAATAAATTAAAATTGTATAGTACCATTTTCCGTATACTGGAAAAGAGCATTGTAAACTGGTGGCAGAATACGCTTTTGTCCGATAAATCTGTTTTGATATAATCAGTCTCTTTTTGTGGCTAAAATATATCATTTATTACTGCAGCTATTTAGATTGTGAAATTTCTAAATTCTAAATTGTTGAGATAGAAATATATACAACATTTAAAAAAATTCCAATTACTCAAAAATTTTAGGCAAGTTTCACATTTTCTTAACCTAATAAATTAGACTTTAGAAATATTTCAATCTACGTAGTTTCAGAAATAAATGACATGTTTTAGCTACAAAAAGAGAGTGATTAAATCTAAATTGGTTCAACGGTTAAGAGGATAGAAGGATCAAATTTGTATTCATTTAAAACAAAGTCTTTTAATTTTTATCATTCTAAATACCTCTAACCTAAATAACAAAATAATATTTATTTATAAAATTTGTAGTTCAAATTCTTTCTTCCAATTTTCAGTGTATAACTCACTTATAGAATTTTGCAAACTTTCAACGATTTTAATTTTTGTTTAGTAACGTTTTTTTAATTTGATAAACAAAACTATATCCTATTCTAATTAACTAATATCATAATGTAATAAAACCAAATTTATACTTTTTTTGTTCATCACACTTTAGGGATCAAATCTAAATTAACGAAAAAAAATTTGCTGAAGTTTTTAGCAGCGCTAGGTAATATTCCCATCATTAAAATACTTTCAAAATTTAAAAACAAAAAATTCAGTTGAAAACATTTGAGAAGAAATAGTTCACTTCTCTCTCTCGGCTTCCTTCCTAAATATATTCGAAAACCGAGCTCGAATTTTGCATGCATTCCGTGCCTGCAGAATGTTGTATTTTTTGTGAACTGCTGCAATTTCTTTGGACGATGGATACGTTTGATTTTCCAGCTGATCAGCAAAGGCTTCTTCAAAAGCAATAATTTCTTCCAACGACCACGATTTTCGTTTGATAGCTGTAATAGAAAATTATTCCATTAATATTTTTCCATCAAATTTTGCTAGATATATGTAAATCGAAGGTGGTGTTCAAAACAAAGTCAAAAACCGAAGAAGTTACGGAAAAAATGTTGGAACAAAAAAGTGAAACATATATGAAGAAAACAGAAAACTTAAAGCAAATTTTATCATTTTTCTTAGTTCTTAAACGTTAAAAAATTTCTTATATTAGTATATAAGTAACAACTTGGCTGGTTTTTTACGAAAGAACATTGATGAATGAAGTGAAAAAATGAGGAATTATTTCAAATACTAACAAAATAAATTGTTACTGAAATAAAAAGTAAACACAATGAACTGGTGGTAAACCG
The DNA here is from genome assembly GCA_026168455.1 of Theocolax elegans. Lineage (NCBI taxonomy): Eukaryota > Metazoa > Arthropoda > Insecta > Hymenoptera > Cerocephalidae > Theocolax > Theocolax elegans. The sequence continues at coordinate 22,791 of JANSJX010000040.1, forward strand.
CAGAAAGTAAATAATCATAAATTTTTAATAATACAAAACAATTACGTTGCTTCTTTTTTCCCTTTTTATTTTCTTTTTCGTCCATCTCTGGTTCCGATAAATTAGTTAGAATTTGTTGCCCTTTAATTCGTTTTCCTTTGGAAATATCAATGTCTGCTGAACTGTTTGTCACCTCATGGTCATCAGAGTATTTAATTGCCGATTCCAAGACTTTTGTTATGGCGGCATCATCACCATCAACAGTTTGTTTGTAGATGTTATTATGAACCTTTTCGGAATGTCCCAAGTGTGTTGATATAAGAAGAACGTTGTCTTTATTTTTAGCGCTGTTAAATGTTGCTAAATGCTTTCGCAGCTTCGTACCTCGCATATTCTTTGAATCAATAGATTTATGCTTTTTATTACATTCTTCAGCATATTGATTCATCGCTTTGCATAAATCAATATGATTCTCTACTGTACCATTGAATGTTGGTATTCCAAATACATAACAATTTCTATCAGAAACTTTGAAAAGCTTTCGATATCGTAATATTAAGTCGATTGATTCAACAATTTCTTGTGAAATATAAAGAGAACCTTTACCATCAATTCTCTTTCCTTGAATGTCAATGCGAACATATTTATTCCTCTGCATTTTCTCTTCCTCGGTAAGTAACTGATAAAATTCACTATTTTTGTCAACCGCTCTTGCGTTTTCGTAGTCAAGGATTAATGTTTTTGAAATCTCTCCAGAACGTCGGCGATTAAAAATTTGAATTAGTAAACCTATTACTTTCATCAATTCCATCCATATTGCCTCTGGAGGATCTCCATTACAATTTTTTAACAAATTTGTAAATAAAATTCGCCTTTTTTCCAAGTACTCTTTCAAAATTGCAATTTCATGAGATTGTGGCAGTGTTTCGGCAGCTCTGTGTCTACTTTTTACTTTCCTGGATCGATCTGCAATAGCAGAAACTGATGTGTCAATGTCACCTTCGAAAACATTCACAAAACCTGTCAAACGTTCTTGGCTTAGTTTGTCTTCTTTTACTTCAAATTCATGTCTTAAAATTCTTATACATTTTCTTAAAAGAATCGGAAGTGTTTCACCATTGTAAGGATTGTCAAAAATTCTAGTTTCCTTTTTGTACTCGCAGATTAAATAGATAGCTTTGAGCATAGTCGGCCAATGCATGGCTCTAAAAGACATGTGTAATTGCGTAAGAGCTTTATCATAGTGCTTAATTGCAAGCGTTAACTTTGCAAGTAAACGAAGATTTGACCGCAGTTGTGCGTATTGATCTTTGCTTCCATCTTTCTTTTGCGAAAATTTATTTGCAAATAAAATTATAAGTAAATCGTAACGAACAACATTACCGCATTCATCTTTTAAAAGACCGAGAAGTACTTCTTCACGGACAAGTTCTGTGGCACGTTCATGCACTTGATCCATTGCGGTGACGGCATTTCTTTTAATTTGTCTATCGTTACCGACTTTTACATTCTTGTGAATCTTTTGAATATGAGAAGACAAATAAGCTTCGCTGTAATACCCTCGGCAATAAATACAAATTATTTTTTCACCTTTTGATTTTACTACAGTTGCTTCGCAGTTATCTTTGTTATTTACTCGAGTTCGTCGGCTTACAATCTGTTCACCTGTAGGATTTAATTCTTTGCTTTTGTTGTATATTTCGTTGCCTCTATTTCGTAATAATCCTATTTTTCGTCTTCTTTCCAAGCAACGAGGTGGAAGAGAATTAATATCTCTAACTTCGGCTTGTTCACCATGGTGAATGATTAAATGTCTATCAATTCTGTTACACAAAGTCAAACAAAAACAGCAAAAGTTATTTTTATAATAATTTTCTCCGCCTTGTAAAGATGTTGCCACAAATGTTTGTGCAGAAGGAATCGCTGACGAACCTTCTTTATGAAATTTTGATTCTGTTGTAATAACTTCACCTGCCCCTTGATTTCTCATTTTTTCCTCAGGTGGTAATAAATGAGCTATTCTTTTTTTAGATACCTTCTTTTGTGGTTTATCTTTTTCTTTTTCGACCCTCACATTTTCAGACAGTTTGAATGAACCGTATTTCTCTTTAATGTTTATCTCTTTATCAGAAAACTCCTCAGCAGTGGCTTCGGATGATGAATCTTCATTACTGGAGCATTTGGAATCTTTGAAATAAGAATGCGATGAATTTTTTTTTTCATTTGATTCTCTCTTGATTTTTATTACTTTGTTTAGCATTATCTCTGACTTTCCTTTTTTGGCCTTAGAATTTGTCAATTGTTTGACCGCTTTTCTTTTACTACATTTTTCTTCTACAAAATCGCTTTCGTCGGAAGATTCATCCGAAGAAACCTTGTACAAAGAGCCATCATCTTGTGAAGATTCGCATTCCGAATCCGAGTTCTCAATACATGCAGAGCTAAAGTTGTAATTCTTTGATTTTGGCGACTTTGAAACATCGAACTCATCGGAACTTAAATTGAAGTTGTTCAACCTGATGAATTCTTTATTAGTCTCGAAATCTAAAGTTTCATCTCCAGATTCTTTATAAAATTGCAGCTGATTGTCTGCAACTACAGTGATAATTTTTGGATCTAAAATTTAACAATTATTTTAATTTCATTTACGTTATTAAATTATAAAAAGATGGTGACAGACCGACAAATTCAAATATTACAACAACCTTGTTTGTTCAAAATAGATAAAAATAATAAAAATGCAAAATTTTGATATCTAAAAAAAGATTAAATAGAATTCGAAGAAAAAAATAGAAAACAGTTCTTACCTTTCTTAAAATACGGAAGAGGTTCCGTAGTAATAATTGGTAGTGCATCAACCGGATTGTCAGAATCGACAGGGTTACAAGCTGCTGATTGGAGTTCTGAAAAAGAAGTGTTTCTCCATTAATAAAATATTTAATTATTTCACCGATAAGGATTTCAATTGCACCAGCTTAAAGTACTGACAAATAAATAAATCTAATTACCATAATTGTCAGCTATAGAGTTTTCTGTAAACATTGAATCGTTCTCCTTAGAAGAGTCAGAATTGTAAACTTTTAATTTCATTAACGCGTTAGTTTCATTTTTATCAAAGGTACACAATTCTAAAATAGAAAATATTAATATTTACGTTGTGTAATAAAATGAATTTTTGATTTGAAAACCATCATAAATTAATCTCACTTTCAGGGATTGTAGCAGCGTAAATTTCCTTAGTTACAGAAATTGTATCGAGGAAAGGTAAATCAAATTCATTCTGCAAATTATTGGTTGCTATTTCGGGAATTAAACTTTCATCTTCCTCTGTTACAGACGCACCTTTTGCAGTATAGGACGCTGCAACAAAAATATTAAAAAAAATTAAATTAAAGTTTAATTTTCTTGAAATAATTTCAAATCGACAGATGAAAATGGTAAATTTACCATTATCGAGCTCAGAAATGTAGCTTTTCTCGATCTCATAATGGTTTCCAAAGCTGTCTCCCCTTACTTCGGGAATTTCGTTGTTATTGAGTTCGAAGACTGATGTATCTTCTGTAACATAAATAATAGAATTAAACAATGTATTTTGAAGTGCCAATTGCCCATTACACTTTATAAAAATTATGGAAAGGAATTTTTTTTAAGAAATTGTAATAAAAAAATGTTGTACTAGATAGATAACAAATATAGATACTGAAGGAGGTATGAAACTAAAAAATTGGAATTTCTATTTTTTAAATAACAATGAAATGTAAATGCAAAGATAAATTCTTATTTTTTTACAAATTTTTATCTGTATAAAATGATTGAGATTTTTTGGTAGTTGCAAATATTAATTTTATAACTAATCATTAAAAGGATGTCGAATTAAAAAAATGGTCATTTTCTACATTTCCTCTACAAAAACCTGTCGTATTTAAAATTAGAGTGTGACGCATGTGTGTCCGTACTGTACGTCACCTCTTAGTTAGTTGCCACGCGACATCGAGTTTAAGCGCCATGTTCTCACGGAGCGATTTTGGTAAAACTTGCATACTTACGCGCAGAGATAAATAGACGCCCATCTATCTAATTTCAGTAAAATCATGCGACACAAGACGATAATTAGAAGTGACGAGTAAAGTGATGCTAACGAATGAATAAAATGAGATCTCACGAGAGATTTTGTTACAGGAATATGATGAATTTCGTCATGAATTCGTATCATTCAAAAACAAAGGTTATAAAAAAAATATTTACCAAGCTCATCTTCTTCTTCAAATACTTCAAAATTGTCGTTCAACCACTGCTTATAAGCTTCACTTTCCATCTTCGATTCACCCATCTTTTATTATTCACCTAATAAGTAAAAATATGATTTATAAATATGTAGATAGTCTGTATCGTTATTAAGTTAAATTACTTTTCTGAATATAAATAACTGATTGTCTCTACAAATAATAATACGATAGATTCTTATAGTTCCCTTCAAATAATAATACAATAGACTCTTATAGTTTCCTTCAAAGAATTAGAAAAATTAAGTCTATTGAATTGTTGTATTTTCGAGAACTCAATTTTAATTTACATTTCACTGTTTAATATAAATACAAACTCATACAAATTCAAATTGCAATGGAATTCTTACAGTATAAACAATCTAATACATTGAAATTTTTGAATATTTGAAAGGTAACGATAATTAATTCTATTACTTTTTTTAGTAATATAATGAGCATCTATTTCTTTATTCTTCTTTATTTAGTCAGTAACATGAAAATTATTTACCAAGTTACTCTTATAGTTTCAGTCTGACGGATTAACTTTTTTAACAGTTTGAGATTTGAATTTGTAAAATAAAAATTAATTATTAGAATAAACAATCAGTAACAATGTGGATAACAAAATGAATGCACGTCAAGTAATGAAGAACCTCAATATAATAGACTCTTATAGTTCCCTATAAATAATAATACAATAGATTCTTATAGTTCCCTTCAAATAATAATACAATAGATTCTTATAGTTCTCTTCAAAGAATTAAAAAAATTCAGTCTACTGAATTGTTGTCTTTTCGAGAACTCGATTTTAATTTATATTTTACTGTTAAATATAAATATAAACACATACAAATTCAAATTGCAATTGAGATCTTACGGTCATAATAATCTAATACAAATTGAAATTTTTGAATATTTGAAAGGTAAGGATAATTAATTTTATTGCTCTATTTAGTAATATAATGAGCATCTATTTCTTCATCTATATTATGAAAGATTGTTTAATCTAATAATTAACTTTTGTTTACACCCCAAATTTCAAGCTTTTTAAATATTCAACCCGACAAACTAAAACTGAAATAGTGACTATATAAATATTTTTCATGCTACTGATTCTTGCACGATTCATCAAACTGCTTCTATAATTATAGTTAAAAATAATTTGATTATGTTTGATAGAAAATTGGTTCTATAGCGTTAGGGTCAGTAACATGAAAATTATTTATCAAGTCCCTCTTACAGTTTCAGTCTGACGGATTAAATATTTTAACAGTTTGAGATTTGGGTTTGTAATATAAAAATTAATTATTAGAATAAACAATCAGTAACAATGTGGATAACAAAATGAATGCACGTCAAGTAATGAAGAACCTCAATATAATAGACTCTTATAGTTTCCTTTAAATAATAATACAATAGATTCTTATAGTTCCCTTCAAATAATAATACAATAGATTTTTATAGTTTCCTTCAAAGAATTAAATAAATTAAGTCTATTGAATTGTCTTTTCGAGAATTCAATTTTAATTTATATTTCACTGTTAAATATAAATATAAACACATACAAATTCAAATTGCAATGGAGTTCTTACAGTCATAATAATCTAATACAAATTGAAATATTTGAATATTTAAAAGGTAACGATTATTAATTTTATTGCTCTTTTTAGTAATATAATGAGCATCTATTTCTTCATCTATATTATGAAAGATTGTTTAATCTAATAATTAACTTTTGTTTACACCCCAAATTTCAAGCTTTTTAAATATTCAACCCGACAAACTAAAACTGAAATAGTGACTATATAAATATTTTTCATGCTACTGATTCTTACACGAATCTGTATCTGAACTGCTTATAAATAAAAATAAAATAAAATAGATTATTGTTCCCTTGAAAGTTTTTAAAAAATTGCACGTATTGAATTGTCGTTTTTTCCAAACTGGATAACTATTATTCAGGTTACTGAATCTTTCTTGATTTATAAAAATGTTTATATAACTACATTAAAAAATTATTTGAATTCTATCTGTCCGATAGAAAATTGGTAGAAAATTATGTTACTATTAGTTCTTAGTATTACATAATAAAGTCAATACATTAATTTTTTTTGGGAGGTTAAAATGTAAAGGGGATTGAGGGGCTCCAGCTTTTTACGTTTTAAATAGCTACATAAGCTCAAAAAAAATTCAATATATATATATATGATTGGGGGAGGCATGACAATGAACGTTGATTGCGATTGTCCAACTCTGTACAATCTAATCAACTTTAAAATAATATTTTAAATTACTTAAAAAGAAGAGTTACCATTTACCACCTACATCCATGAAAATTGCAGTAGCCAGAACCAAGAATCAATTTTTTTTTTGGCGGTTATTCTTTACAGCTTCTAAGTCTGTTGCGTAAATGGTCGGATGTATGCTCATTTCTAGGTGTAGCACTTTTATTCTGCTTCTACAAAAGTAAGGTATAAATTAGAATCTCTCTAGACTATACATACACATTCTATCTAAGGTCTGTTTGCACAGTAACCCGCATTACAGCCTTGTGCATGATCGGATGTCGTACATTTTGTTCACTCACTTCTGGGCGTACCGGATCACTTTTACATTAAACTGAAAATCAAATATTTGGCACCTACGCAGTTTCAAATCAATGTAGTATAATTTATGCAATGTCCAAATCAGTCATAAAAATATTAATCACAATTGCAGGAACAATATGGAACAGAGCAAATAATGTGCTATGTGTAGGAGTAAGCAAATACATCGGTTCACAGTCACGCTGTTCCTTCTTGTACCTGCATTTACTGACTACAATTGAACAAGTCGCAGTGGAATTACGGAAGACGGAATTGAAATTTCCTTGCTAGCTGTAATATTATTAATTAAATTATGTTTATTATATATAATTAAGATAACGTAATAATGTTTTCGTATACCGTATGCGCATTGCTATTGCAGACGATGTATCTTTTAAAAATAATGTTAGTTAAACATTTTAACATTTGCACAAGAAAATTCTTTTTGGATGCTAGACTTTTAGCACCCATTTTTTTATTTAATCTTATTCGAAATTAGATGCACACACAGACGATTTATGCTATTGATTGTTTGTGCGTTAACACACACTTTCGATTAGTAAATAAATAAATATCTTGAAACTTTATTTATAAAATCTGGGTGCTAACTTCCAACTACCGTAACATGCATAAAAACACAGACATAGTAATAGCAAGGAATTTGTTGTCTGCTCAACAGTGTCGTTCGCTAACAGCACCTATAATAGTAAACAACGAACAACTATAACATTATCTGATAATTTTTTCTTCTGTCATTTTTTGGATACAAAACAATAATAATTTATGTAGATTCATAAGCACAGCTTGTGAGATGTCCGAGCCTCATTTTAAAAGAAAGGACGGGTATGGGTGGAATGATGCCTTATACAAAAAATTATTAAGCAGCTTAAAAAGTTACAAAATAAACACACTTGAACAGTTATCTAAAATGTCATTAGAAGATGCTAAAGTAATTACATTGGAAGTATATACTAAAAATGGTAACAGGAAGAATTATTATGAGAATTTGTATTTTTTTGTGCAGTCTAACAGTGATGCAATTTTTAATGATATGCAAAGTAAGCAGTAATTATTGTGTATATTTTTCTAGTGTATTAAATATAATATATATTTATTTGATTTGTACTTATTAAATACTAGTTTTAGGTTTACATATGAATGAATCGGTTCGAGCACCAGAGTTAAAAAACTGGTTAGATTATCAAAACGAATTGATAGAGGCAATTAAGAGTTGTACCAACCAGTTAACTATATCTCAATGCATTAATAATGAATCTTTTTCTTATTTATCATCAACCGACAAAAAAAATATTTACCATAAACTATATGGATGTGAAGAAAAAATTGATGTTTTAAAAATGAAAAAACTGAACAATGCCTTAAACAGTAAGTGGAAAGAACTAGTTTACAATCTAAAGAGCGCAAACAATTGTTCAGTGTTTTCAAACTCTGGTGAAGGTAAGTGTAACATCGATTATATACTTTTCGTTTCTGATATGTACTTAATACTATTTACTAAAATATAGTCAAAAAAGCAGTTAACTAAAAAATGTTAAAGTTATAAAAAGCTATTGTGGCTATAGTGACGACTAAATATTTATTCGACAATGCCCAGTTGGGCTATATTATTATTGTTACAGGTTTAATTCTATGAAGGCAAATTTATATTACTTCACTATATTTAATTAAACATATTGTTTAAAAAATCATAAAAATTATTAATTTTTTCATGTTAAATATACTTTATAATTTGATTATTTATATGAGCCTTCAAAATCTAGTTGTAACAAAAAATTTATATCATTATTTTGCCTTGAATCAACTGTATAAATTAACTTAAATTAAGTGTTTCAATCAAGTTTAAAAGTAAAAAAATGGTTATTTCGTTCTGGAAAACCCAAAATATTTTTGAATATTTCTTTAAAAAATTTAAATTAATAAATTTTAATTACAGTACCTATCAAAACATGTTCTACTTTTTTTATTATTACTACTTTGTAATTGATTATATAATAAGTTAAACAAATTAATTTACTACTCTTTTAAACAAATTGTATTATTATTAACTTTTATTAATAAATTATTTTTTTAGATTTTAAACCAGGTTTGTCACTTTGATGTTTGAATTGATGGACCCAAATTACAGAATTCTACACCTTTCACCCAAAATATTATGTCTAACAAATTGAATTATAAATCTAAAAAAAAATTTGCAAATATGTTTTGAAATGTAAGGAAGATTCTGAAGGATTGACTTTTTCAAAGAAAATAATTTTTTTAATAACATTTGAAAGATTGACTTTTTAAAAAAAAAATTTTTAGTCCAAAAATGGTATCAACTTTTAACCCAAACAATGTATGCTAATTATCAATTTAAAATTTAATTTAAAAAATTACATGGAGGAGGAAAAAATATTAATAATCTATAAAGGAGTTATGAATCAGTTCTATTTTTATTATTTTATTTATTATACATTTTATTACTTTCAACGTAACGGGAAACTGATTTAAATGGTTGCTAGATGAATTTTCAATCCAATTACTAAGTACATATAATTTAGCCGAAATATTTCGTTATGTCAAAAAATAATGTAAGAATTAAATAATTAGCAGGGTGTAAAGTAATATTAATCATAAGAATAGTGTTAATGGTAACCTGAAAATCTGAAAAGTTACTCTATTTGTTGGTTAATTTTGTAAGTTAGGTTGGAAAATTAAGACTCATTCGACATTAAACAATCACTGAGTACAAAATTTCTTGTACTTTGTTGTAGTCAAACGAAAGAAAATAAAATTTGCAACAGTTTATTATCTAAATATGCAGATTAAATCTTACATCTAATCAATCAAATTTTTAGGCGATATGTTGTATTTAGTAGAAAATCTATCAACAATTACTAACTTTCTGATAACCATTAAATTTGTTTTGAACAGGGTGTTTGGTGTTTTTTGACAGATGAAAATTGGAATTTTAGGTAACTTCATATGTAAATTGATTTCCCCTTTCAAATTGCAAATTGAAACATCCTCTGACTATATGAATAAGATACTTAAAACCATTGAGCTTGTTGGAGTACTATCTAGCTTAATTTTAAAAATACTTGAAACCATTGAGCTTGTTGGAGTATTATCTAGCTTAATTTTAAAAATACTTGAAACCATTGAGCTTCTTGAAGTATTATCTAGCTTAATTTTAAAAACACTAAAATATTTCAGTTTTTTGCATATACATTAATAATGTAAGGGTTAATATCATTAATATATAGCAATCTAAAGCTAAGAGACAATCGTTGCATTTACCTATGGTATAAATTTTAATATTAATACGTTGTCGAAAAGAATGCCCAGACCACCACTCGCCAGTCCAATACTTTTGGTCTTCAATATATGACTACCTATTAGTAAGAATATCGAATAAAGTTGTGGTATTTATACAATTGTTTTGTTCTACCACATTTCCAAAAAATGTAATGAATAATACAGTTATTTAACTTATTGTCGTCAAATGTACCGGTTAAATAAATCAAATTGATTAAAAATTATTTTGCCCTGCATGGTTTTTGGTAGATTTTAACGAGTAGTTTTAGAAGCCCTAGTGGACCCTAGTGGAAATTTCAAAAGTGGGGAAAGTGTGTAGAAGTATGTAAAAGTATGTAAAAGCATTTATACATTTTCATATACTTCATTAAACAATAAAATAAAGTATAATTTATCCATATAAGATACACTTTCTCACACTTTTATACGCTTCCATATATTTCTGCAAAAATTGAATTTAATAAAGCAAATATTTATGTTTCATATGTTTCTATGTGTTAATGTGTATAACTGTGCGAAAGTGTGTAAAAGTACGACAAATGTACAACATTTTTGGACGAAAAGTCACACTTATATTCATTTTCACACATTTTCACATACTTTAACAGGTTTTGACACAGTTATACACACATGAAAATTTCCACTAGGGTATACAATTCAATAGTTGTGGTTTTACCTTAGAGAAAATGGTTGTTGTAAATAACTTAAATTTTTAAAAATGTAGTAAAACAAATCTTGTAAATAAAATTAATTTTTAACCATCGGGTCTGAAACGCTTTAAAACCTTGATTTTTGAGCTTAAAAAGTGACTCCTTATCATACAAATTAATTTTTTATTACTTTAAGCAGCGTTCCAATTGAAACGTTCGATGAGATATTATTTTATTTTTGTAGGCATTATTTTATTTTTGGGTTAAAAGCTGTAGATCCCTGTAATTTTGTTTCAAAATTCCGTTAATAACACTGAATAACTTACCCTTACTGCCTCAATGCTAAGGATGAATATGTTTATTTTTATAATTTTCTTTAAAATAATACAAGATTAACTCATTATTATTATTTTTAGTTTTAAATTTGTAAAAAAATTATTGTATGTATTTGTACCGAGTTGAACTGGGTCTGTTAAATTAAAAATAATTATTCAAATACAATTCGTATTTTCTCAGTACTTTTAATTGTTTATTTACGTTTTTACAGCTAGTGATCAGATTAGCCAAAGAGAAGATGAGGCTGTGATGCATTGCGCTATGTAAGTAAACAGTTGCTTGAATTAATTTATTTAATATCTTTATGAAAATTATGAGAGACTAAAATGGGATACCAGTCTTCGGGTCATAGATTTTGTTGCAACTTTGGGAAATATTTTCTGTTGAATAAATAAGAAAGAATTCATAGGAAATATAATCTTATAAAGTATATTGACACTTCGTATGAAAAGTAGCACCGTAAAGAGGCTAACGAAGAACAGCATCATACGGTGTTTTCAGCAAAGAGTAACATTAAACATTACAACGAAAAAAAACACCAGTTACCTACCGCTGGCGAAGACTAGCACCGTTTGCAGTTCCCCGTCATAAACTAACAGTAATACCATTCTCAAAACCCAGGTGAAGAGCGTCTCGTACATAGGTTGACGAAATGTGGCACTTCTTACAATAATAATTACTTCTATATTTACATTTTTCACTATTTATTATGGAATATTATGTAACAAACAAATTAATACAAGAAATAATCAATACAACATTTTAATATAAATATATATATTTTAAACTAATTATTTAATATTTGACTGAAAACCACAATTGAGTTTTAACACATTATAATATTAACAGGTAGATAGTGAAGGCGTCGCACTCGACACTTGCCGTGAGGGGGATGTCTTTAAATATCGAATTATGCTTAAGCCAAATATTTAAAAAATTCAAATTTGAAATTATAATTAAATTTTTGAAAGCCACAATTGAAAAAAATAAATTTCAGAAATTGTAATTTTAGTTAAAATTGAATCAGCTGAATTGAAAATTCTATTTTTTGTTTTCTGAATTTTTGCATTTATGTATGGCAATTCGGCATCTCTTTTCGCGAAACATTCTAATACGTTCAACAATAATGAAAAAATCTTAAAAAACGTTTACAAAATTTCAATGAAAACAAATGAAATGAAAATTACGAAATTCAATGAAAAAGCCTTTCCGGGGACCTTACCTATTTTATATATATTTTCATTTAAGAATTTTAGATAAAAGGCATCTTTCGTAACTCCTTGATTTATAAAGTAGAAAATTTTCCAATTAAGCAAAAGTAAATACTATTTTTTTCTAATTTTTCAGATTATTTTAATTAATTTTTTGTTTAACTTTAGACATAGAATATTGGCTGATGTTATACCCACTCCAGATTATTCCAGATTTTAGTTCGGTGGATTCGGGTGGATGGTACAATTTTAATACAAAAGTAAACTGTTAACTTACCAAATATAAGTAAAGAATTATAGACGTATAATATATGTGTGTTGGTACTATAGTAATAATATACACTATGATGTTGTATGTAAATTTGGGATACATATAGTAACAGCGTAGAATATTATTATATAAAGCGAAAGTGTTAACACTTAAAATAATATTTACAATCATTTACAGGTGCTTACAATTATTTTCAGATTTTTCAGTTACATTCAAATCTTTTTCAACTTTTAATTTCTAAATTTAAAGTTTCTTGTTTAGTTAAATAATACTTTTTGGTATTATTTTTGAAACAAAACTTGTACCGCTTTTTGAAGTTTAAAATAAATAGTAAATAAAAATCGGAAAATATCTGCGTACAAGGAAATTTTTTGTTTTCAAATTTTTTCAAATCCTATCCATTCTTTCCTTTAGGGTTGCAATAAAATCGAGGACCCGGAGACTGGAATCCCTTCTTGTGACATTCATTGTGCAATCATTCAAGATTACATACATTATTCTAAATTTATTTATTTATTAATTCATTTATCTTGTAGAACTAAAGATCTTTGTGATGCAACGCAAGCATTCGCTATTGCAGATGACATAGCTACATCATTAGTTATAGACATTTACTACTTAGGTAAAAAAACACGTAAAATAAATCAAAATATAATTCGTGAATTTGAGGATGATGAAGACTTTGTTAGTCAAGTACAAAACGCTATTCAAAATTTCAAATTGCCTATAGCTACAATAATTGTAAATTTATTGGATATCATAAAAGCAAAATTCAAGGATCTTACAATAACAGAAAGTCTACTAAAACGACAATTGAAAAGTTATTTACAACTAATTGAGCCAAACAGTGCATTATCTATTAGACCATGTAATCGGTAAGTATATGTTCTCACTGAGAAATTCTTCGGGCACCCGCTGTCCAGGCTAGTACAGCAGTGATCCTAAACGTATGCCGGTATATCTCTCGTCGTTTGAAATAGCTGCTGCCCCAAAATCATGTAGCAAAGCTTCTAAAGTGACCCTGGTATCGCTCTCAATGCGTAGTAAACACATTTTTGCTCTTGACTTTACGTTTTTAGATAGCAGAGGTACGAAAAGTATGAGAACTGCTGCTCACAACGCATGTGGTTGCTGTAAAAGTGAAGTGCAGTGGGTACCCGAATAATTTATCATATACCTATAGGTGTATTTTACTAAAAGAAAACTGGAATACTAGTTTACCAATCTTGTACCCTATTAAAATTGTTTGTTTTTAAACTTATCCTTTTACCTATTTGAACTTGAGAGCGCGAAATTACTTGTTCTCTATCTTATAAAGCAGAAGCCTGTTGACTGTTTGCCCAGACGAAACTATTTGATTGATGAAAACTAACTTTTACCAGGAATCGACCAAAAATCATTACTGTTATTGCCAGTTATGATATACGTTTATCAATGCCTTGCTATATTATCATAATAAATTTAAAATTTTCGATATATATATTGTAGTGCCGTGTCGCTATACCGCGTGCTTTATTCCGTTTCCATAATTTTTAAAGTTCCACCTCTTCTTCTTTATAACTTTTTTAAACACTTCAAACGATTATACTAAGCGAAATGTAAGTTAATCGCATAAGAGAAAAGTAAAATTATATTTTGTAAATTAAAATAAAACTCATAGTTAAAATTTATAGTCCAATAATTACTAATGGCAATGTAATATCTAAATTACAGAAACCTACCTTTACAAACCCAAAAATTTTCAACTGTGGAACTAAAAATTAAAAAAAAATTCATACAAGTTATAAAATGGGCTGTCAGACCCAAATTATAGGGATCTAAACCTTTCAATATAAAAATTATGTTTAAAATATTGAATTTAAAATCTAAAAAAATCTATGCGGGTAGCTTAAAACAAAAGCACGGCATGACATTCTGATTTTTTAAGCAATAATAATTTTTTTATAATAATTGATTAAACAATTGTTGGTCGGTATTGTATTAGTCAAAAAAGGTATAATCTTTCAACTCAAACATCGTAAATTATCGATTTAAAAATATGTAAAAATTTGGGTACATTGTTTAAAACATGCCTGAGGCCATGGCGTTAAAGATTTTTTCAAAAATTAATTCTTTTATTATCAAAAAATTTAAAATATAATTATTATAAGAGTTCAACATCCTCTTAAAGCAAATAAAAGAGCGTTGCAGAAAGATTTATTAAAACAGTCAACTCATTGTTCATTAAAAAATAAATAGAGATTCCAACTTTTTTAATTTACCATCTCCTTAACAAGAATATTTTAAAAATTGCAGGTTCTCTAAAAATGTGAACCAAGGAGTTACAATTGTAGCTAAAAGGCTTATTCTTAAAAATACTATTTTACACCAACTGAATGGCATGACTGTACGCTTGACCGAAAATGAGCTGAATTATCTAATAAAAAATAAACTGGATTTCTCGCTAATG
Source organism: Theocolax elegans (assembly GCA_026168455.1). Classification (NCBI taxonomy): domain Eukaryota; kingdom Metazoa; phylum Arthropoda; class Insecta; order Hymenoptera; family Cerocephalidae; genus Theocolax; species Theocolax elegans. Next base: position 37,855 of record JANSJX010000040.1, read on the forward strand.
ATTTCGGGTGCAAGTAATAGTACAAAAATTTGGCTAGGACCAGGCTCGTATGTGAATCACGAGTGCCAACCGAATACGAAACTGTATCAACGGAAAGCGAATGGAAGCTTGTGCCTTCAAGCTTTACAAAACATTTTAGAAGGAGAGGAAATCTCTTGGAATTATGGACGAGATTACTTTGCACCTGGCGAATGCGAGTGTGCAACATGCAAAATCACTCCAGGTAACATGCTCATAATATGAACAGTATAATTTTCTTCAAAAAAGTTTGATAAAAGATTAAGTATAATGGCCCTCTGGACCGTCACGAGAAAACTGATCTTGACCTCAAGGAACCTTTATATGTTTGGTAAGGTCAACTCTATATTGACGGTATATAGCAGTATCTTAACCTTTATCAAGCCGCAATTTCAGGAGGTGAATCGCTTTTAGAAAATTGTATAAAATGTATCTTATATCATTGATTGATCATAGCCAAAATGTCGATCAGGGGGTGAGCTAATATCGTCGCCTCCGAATAAAAACATTCTAACTCAGATTTCGCTTGGAAACCACGTTAACTCAGAATGCGCTTGGAGAACAAGTTAACTCAGAAATCACTTGAAGAAGACATTAACTCATAAATCACTTAGGGAAGACGTTAACTCAAAATTCGCTTTGAAAACACGTTAATTCAGAAAATTAGTTTTTTATTAAATCGTGCAATGTTAAAAATATTTGGCAGTGGTACAAAATTAAATTGCGTCGACAAAAATCAACGTCTTCTCCAAGTGATTTTTGAGTTAACGTGTTTTCCAAGCGATTTCTGAGTTAATGTGTTCTTCAACCGAATTCTGAGTTAACGTGTTTTCCAAGCGATTTCTGAGTTAACGTGTTCTTCAACCGAATTCTGAGTTAACGTGTTTTCCAAGCGAAATCTGAGTTAGAATGTTTTTATTCGGAGGCGACGATATATTGGCTTTCTCGCTATCTGAAGGTTAACTTACACATAAAGGTTACTTGGAGTCAAATATAAAAACATTACACAAGATCAAGGTTACATTTATTCTGGCAATCATAGTACAATAAAGTAATAAAAACTAAAAATATGTATGAGTTTATTTACAAATAACAGGCTTTTAAAGAGAAATTTTTGGTAGATTGCTATTACAGTTTAAAAAATCCGCTAACTTGAGCTTGATCACTTACTTTATTTAAAACAAATATAAAATATGTACATACAGAAAAATACTGCTTGACAATTGCTTTGGAGAACGGATTTTATTTAAACTTTAGGATATGGATTATAATATAAAAATATGAGCAAACCTAAATTATTACGCCTTAATGGCCACTTTCACAAAAGTTATAAGACATTTAACAATAATTTCAATAAAAATTACTTTTACTTCAATCGCTTACAACTCGGAAACAATTAAAAATAGACTCACAAACTCGAAAACAGCAGAAACGCCACAGTAAATTTTAAGTGTATTAAAACGTATCAAATTGTATCGAAAGCTGAGATTAGATAAATACGATTTAAAAAAGTTCGAATCGATCAATTTGGTTCAGAATTATAGAAAAAAGTCAGAAAAAGTAAAATTGTGACCAAAGTCTAATTTTAAAATTTTTTTAATTTTATGGTCAAAATTTCTTCTTTTTCTCGTTTTTACATCACCTTGATCCAAAGTGACTCATTTGAGATTTTTTTTTTAAATCGCATTCATTTTATATCATCTTTCTGCTGGTTTCAAGTTTGTGTGTCTATTTTTAATTCTTTTCGAGTTCTAAGAGATTGAAATGAAAGATATTTGTCTGAAAAATTATTATTAAATGTCGCATAACTTCCGCTAAAGAAGCTATTCGAGTGTAATAACTTAGCCTTCTTCGTAATCTTATATTACAAAACATGTCCTAAAGTTTAGATAAGATCTGTGTTTCCATGAAATATTATATCATTAATTGTGATATTTACAATGACAGAGTTTTTGAACTAAACAAACTAAATAGCTATTTAGATGAGAAAATTAATAGATTTTTCAGATTTTTTTACAAAAAAATTCAGTTCCTACTTCCTTTCAGTTAGTAACAAAAGAATCGAAAAGCCTTCGCTTTACGCACATGCAACAACTATGCATGAAATTTTTCTTAAAAAATGTTTTCAATCATACATAAAAATACATTTTCCAAAAATAATATTCGATACACGATTGCTACTAAGTATATGAGATAAAAATTTGTAGTCTTAATAATTTTAGTTAAGTTTTAAAATAATAAAAAAATTATATATCTTTTACAGAAATTTGTAAACCAACAAAAGTTGTAGTGGAAAGGTTATCGGACTTGTCAGTCGTAAACAACACGTTCAGCAGCAATTCATCCGTGTCGCCAGATATCAGTGTACTTAATTTTTCAGAAAATACAATAAATGAAATATTAGGTTTAAATTAATTACCGCAAATCAATTATACTTACAGTTTAAAGTTACGTGTACATGGGTTGACAATTCTTAAAATTATATCATTAATGCTCTGATATTGTAAATTATTTTAGAAATAAAAAGAATTAAAAATATCTGAAGAGAAGGTCTTTATTTAAATTGAATCACATTTATTGTGAGTTCTATTATTTTATTAATATTGCTTCAGAAATCGTGTCGGTCATGTCGATGCATTACAAAAGTTTACTGATCTTTTACAGTTATTGGACAGTCCAGTTCCAGTTCCAGTTATACGATCAATATATTATATTATATCAAAAATCTATGCATTAAAAAAGTTAAATCTGTTCAAACTTAAGTACACTTAAATAATTTGCGTAAATATAATAAAACAGTTGATATCGTTATGCTACAAAAAATTACAAGAGAAGATCTAAATGCCACATTACTTTGCTAATTTACTTGCTAGACCTATGATATTTACTCATTGCTTTCGGGGTAGAAATTGTCATACACGTAGTATAATCTATAACAATTCTTGATTACAGTTGCTTGCTCTTTATCCTACAATATCAATACCCTGGCTACATCAGATGACAGCTTTAATTTATGCACATCACGGACCATAATGTTAGAGTAATACAGTTAAGCGAGGACAATTTACAAGAATAGATTTGAATGTGTCCATCCTTTAGTAATTAGCTTGCTACATCTATAATATTTACTTATTGCCTACTGTGTAAATATTATCATACACCTAGTCCACCTTTTAACAATATTTTCTTACTGGTGCCAGCTCCGCATCTTACATTATCAATACCCTTGCTACATCAGTAGTCAGCTTTGATGCATGTACATCTCGGTCGCAATGTTATAGTGATAATGTTAAGCGAAGACAAATTACAAGAATAGATCTAAATGTGTCCTTTGTTTAGTAATTTACTTTCTACATGTACGATATTTACATATTGCCAGCCTGATATATTATCATACACCTAGACCAACGTTTAACAGTACTGTTAAGCGAGGACATATTACACGAGTACATTGAATGTGTCTTTACTTTACTAATTTATTTGCTAGATGTATGAAATTTACTTACTGCCTAATGCGAAGAATTATCATATACCTAGTCTAACTTTCATCAATACTAGTGCCAGGTACTTATCCTACAAAATCAATACACTGGCAACATCTGAAGTCAGTTTATATTCATGTACATCTCGGTCACAACGTCATAGTGATATTGTTAAGTGAAGAAAAATTACAAGAGCACATCTGAATATTTCCATCTTTTCGCAATTTGGCTGCTATATATATGATATTTCCTTACTGCCTACTGGGTAGAGTTTATCATACACCTCGACGAACATATAACAATACAGTTAAGCGAGGATAAATTACGAGGGTGGATTTGAATCTGTGCATCCTTTCGCAATTAAATTGCTGTATTTATGAGATTTACTTAGTGCATACTCGGTAGAAATTATCATACATGTACTCTAATTTTTAACCATACTTTCTTACTGGGGCCAGCTCCGTAACTTACATTATCAATACCCTTGCTACATCAGTAGTCAGCTTTGATGCATGTACATCTCGGTCAAAACGTTATAGTGATATTGTGTAGCTAAGAAAAATTACAAGAGTAATCTGAATATTTCCATCCTTTCGCAATTTGGCTGCTATATGTATGATATTTCCTTACTGTCTACTGGGTAGAGATTATCATACACCTAGACGAACATATAACAATGCAGTTAACCGAGGATAAATTACGTGTGTGGATCTGAATCTGTGCATACTTTTGCAATTATATTACTGCATGTATGAGATTTACTTCGTATCTACTCGGTAAAAATTATCATACACTTAGTCGACCTTTTAACAATATTTTCTTACTGGTGCCAGCTCCGCAACTTACATTATCAATACCCTTGCTACAACAGTAGTAAGCTTTGATGCATGTACATCTCGGTAATAACGTTATTGTGATATTGTATAGCTAAGAAAAATTACAAGAGTAAATCTGAATATTTCCATCCTTTCGCAATTTAGCTGCTACATGTATGATATTTATTTACTGCCTACTGGGTAGAGTTTATAATACACTTAGACGAACATATAACAATACAGTTAAGCGAGGATAAATTACGAGTTTGGATTTGAATCTGTGCATCCTTTCGCAATTAAATTGCTGTATTTATGAGATTTACTTAGTGCATAATCGATAGAAATTATCATACACGTAGTCCACCTTTTAACCATACTTTCTTACTGGTGCCAGCTCCGTATCTTACAGTATCAATACCCTTGCTACATCAGTAGTCAGCTTTGATGCATGTACATCTCGGTCAAAACGTTATAGTGATATTGTTAAGCGATGGAAAAATACAAGAGTAGATCTGAATATTTCCATCTTTTCGCAATTTATCTGCTACATGTATGATATTAACTTACTGCTTACTGGGTAGAAATTATCATACACCTAGTCCATCTTTTAACCATACATTATTACTGGTGCCAGCACCTCATCTTACAATATCAATACCCTTTCTACATCAGTAGTCAGCTTTGATGCATGTACATCTAGGTTACAACGTCATAGTGACATTGTTAAGCGAAGAAAAATCACAAGAGTAGATCTGAATATTTCCATCTTTTCGCAATTTGGCTGCTATATATATGATATTTCCTTACTGCCTACTGGGTAGAGTTTATCATACACCTCGACGAACATATAACAATACAATTAAGCGAGGATAATTTAAGAGGGTCTAGCTGAATCTGTGCATACTTTTGCAATTAAATTGCTGTATGTATGAGATTTACTTACTGGCTACTGGGCAGAAAATATCATACACCTAGTCCATCTTTTAGCCATATTTTCTTACTGGTGCCAGCATCTCATCATACAGCATCAATACCCGTGCTACATCAGTAGTCAGCTTTGATGCCTGTACATCTCGGTCCAAAAGTCATAGTGATATTATTAAGCGCAGAAAAATTACAAGAGTAGATCTGAATATTTCCATATTTTCGCAATTTAGCTTCTACATGTATGATATTTACTTACAGTTTACTGGGAAGAGATTATCATACACCTAGACGAACATATAACAATGCAGTTAAGCGAGGATAAATTACGTGTGTGGATCCGAATCTGTGCATACTTTTACAATTATATTGCTGCATGTATGAGATTTACTTCGTATCTACTCGGTAAAAATTATCATACACTTAGTCGACCTTTTAACAATATTTTCTTACTGGTGCCAGCTCCGCATCTTACATTATCAATACCCTTGCTAAATCAGTAGTCAGCTTTGATGCATGTACATCTCGGTCGCAATGTTATAGTGATATTGTTAAGTGAAGGAAAATTACAAGAGTACATCTGAATATTTCCACCTTTTCTCAATTTAGCTGCTACATGTATGATATTTACTTACTGCCTGTTGGGTAGAGTTTATCATATACTTACACGAACATATAACAATACAGATAAGCGAGGGTAAATTACGAGTTTGGATTTGAATCTGTGCATCCTTTCGCAATTAAATTGCTGTATTTATGAGATTCACTTAGTGCATACTCGGTAGAAATTATTATACACGTACTCTAATTATTAACCATACTTTCTTACTGGTACCATCTCCGTATCATACAGTATCAATACCCTTGCTACATGAGAAGTCAGCTTTGATTCATGTACATCTCATTTACAACGTCATATTGATAATGTTAAGTGAAGGAAAATTACAAGAGTACATCTGAATATTTCCACCTGTTCGAAATTTAGCTGCTACATGTATGATATTTACTTACTGCCTGTTGGGTAGAGTTTATCATACACTTAGAGAAACATATAACAATACAGATAAGCGAGGGTAAATTACGAGTTTGGATTTGAATCTGTGCATCCTTTCGCAATTAAATTGCTGTATTTATGTGATTTACTTAGTGCATACTCGGTAGAAATTATCATACACGTACTCTAATTTTTAACCATACTTTCTTACTGGTGCCAGCTCCGTATCTTACAGTATCAATACCCTTGCTACATCAGCAGTCAGCTTTGATGCATGTACATCTCGGTCAAAACGTTATAGTGATATTGTGTAGCTAAGAAAAATTACAAGAGTAGGTCTGAATATTTCCATCTTTTCGCAATTTAGCTGCCACATGTATGATATTTACTTACTGCCTACTGGGTAGAGTTTATAACACACTTAGACGAACATATAACAATGCAGTTAAGCGAGGATAAATTACGTGTGTGGATCTGAATCTGTGCATCCTTTCGCATTTATATTGCTGCATGTATGAGATTTACTTCGTACCTACTCGGTAAAAATTATCATACACCTAGTCCACCTTTTAACAATATTTTCTTACTGGTGCCAGCTCCGCATCTTACATTATCAATACCCTTGCTACATCAGTAGTCAGCTATGATGCATGTACATCTCGGTCGCAATGTTATAGTCATATTGTTAAGCGAAGAAAAATTACAAGAATGTATCTGAATATTTCCATCTTTTCTCAATTTAGCTGCTACATGTATGATATTTATTTACTGCCTACTGGGTAGAGTTTATAATACACTTAGACGAACATTTAACAATACAGTTAAGCGAGGTTAAATTACGAGTTTAGATTTGAATCTGTGCATCCTTTCGCAATTAAATTGCTGTATTTATGAGATTCACTTAGTGCATACTCGATAGAAATTATAATACACGTACTCTAATTATTAACCATACTTTTTTACTGGTACCATCTCCGTATCTTACAGTATTAATACCCTTGCTACATGAGAAGTCAGCTTTGATTCATGTACATCTCATTTACAACGTCATATTGATAATGTTAAGTGAAGGAAAATTACAAGAGTACATCTGAATATTTCCACCTGTTCGAAATTTAGCTGCTACATGTATGATATTTACTTACTGCCTGTTGGGTAGAGTTTATCATACACTTAGACGAACATATAACAATACAGATAAGTGAGGATAAATTACGAGTTTGGATTTGAATCTGTGCATCCTTTCGCAATTAAATTGCCGTATTTATGAGATTCACTTAGTGCATACTCGGTACAAATTATCATACACGTACTCTAATTTTTAACCATACTTTCTTACTGGTGCCAGCTCCGTATCTTACAGTATCAATACCCTTGCTACATCAGTAGTCAGCTTTGATGCATGTACATCTCGGTCAAAACGTTATAGTGATATTGTGTAGCTAAGAAAAAGTACAAGAGTAGATCTTAATATTTCCATCTTTTCGCAATTTGGCTGCTATATGTATGATATTTCCTTACTGCCTACTGGGTAGATATTATCATACACCTAGACGAACATATAACAATGCAGTTAAGCGAGGATAAATTACGTGTGTGGATCTGAATCTGTGCATCCTTTCGCAATTATATTGCTGCATGTATGAGATTTACTTCGTACTTACTCGGTAAAAGTTATCATACACCTAGTCCATCTTTTAACCATACATTTTTACTGGTGCCAGCACCTCATGTTACAATATCAATACCCTTGCTACATCAGTAGTCAGCTTTGATGCATGAACATCTCGGTCGCAATGCTATAGTGATATTGTTAAGCGAAGAAAAATTACAAGAATGTATCTGAATATTTCCATCTTATCTCAATTTAGCTGCTACATGTATGATGTTTATTTACTGCCTACTGGGTAGAGTTTATAATACACTTAGACGAACATATAACAATACAGTTAAGCGAGGATAAATTACGAGTTTGGATTTGAATCTGTGCATCCTTTCGCAATTAAATTGCTGTATTTATGAGATTTACTTAGTGCATACTCGGTAGAAATTATCATACACGTACTCTAATTTTTAACCATACTTTCTTACTGGTGCCAGCTCCGTATCTTTAAGTATCAATACCCTTGCTACATGAGAAGTCATCTTTGATTCATGTACATCTCGTTTACAACGTCATATTGATAATGTTAAGTGAAGGAAAATTACAAGAGTACATCTGAATATTTCCACCTTTTCGCAATTTAGCTGCTACATGTATGATATTTACTTACTGCCTGTTGGTTAGAGTTTATCATACACTTAGACGAACATATAACAATACAGATAAGCGAGGATAAATTACGAGAGTAGATCTGAATGTGTCCAACCTTTCGCAATTATACTGCTGTATGTATGAGATTTACTTACTGGCTACTGGGTAGAAATTATCATACACCTAGTCCATCTTTTAACCATATTTTCTTACTGGTGCCAGCTCCGCAACTTACATTATCAATACCCTTGCTACAACAGTAGTAAGCTTTGATGCATGTACATCTCGGTAATAACGTTATTGTGATATTGTGTAGCTAAGAAAAATTACAAGAGTAAATCTGAATATTTCCATCCTTTCGCAATTTGGCTGCTATATGTATGATATTTCCTTACTGTCTACTGGGTAGAGATTATCATACACCTAGACGAACATATAACAATGCAGTTAAGCGAGGATAAATTACGTGTGTGGATCTGAATCTGTGCATACTTTTGCAACTATATTGCTGCAGGTATGAGATTTACTTCGTATCTACTCGGTAAAAATTATCATACACTTAGTCGACCTTTTAACAAAATTTTCTTACTGGTGCCAGCTCCGCAACTTACATTATCAATACCCTTGCTACAAGAGTAGTAAGCTTTGATGCATGTACATCTCGGTAATAACGTTATTGTGATATTGTGTAGTTAAGAAAAATTACAAGAGTAAATCTGAATATTTCCATCCTTTCGCAATTTGGCTGCTATATGTATGATATTTCCTTACTGTCTACTGGGTAGAGATTATCATACACCTAGACGAACATATAACAATGCAGTTAAGCAAGGATAAATTACGTGTGTGGATCTGAATCTGTGCATACTTTTGCAATTATATTGCTGCATGTATGAGATTTACTTCGTATCTACTCGGTAAAAATTATCATACACTTAGTCGACCTTTTAACAAAATTTTCTTACTGGTGCCAGCTCCGCATCTTACATTATCAATACCCTTGCTACATCAGTAGTCAGCTTTGATGCATGTACATCTCGGTAATAACGTTATTGTGATATTGTGTAGCTAAGAAAAATTACAAGAGTAGATTTTAATATTTCCATCTTTTCGCAATTTAGCTGCTACATGTATGATATTTACTTACTGTCTACTGCGTAGAGTTTATCATACACCTAGATGAACTTATGAGATTACAGTTAAGCCAATATAAGATATTAGAGTAAATCTGAATGTGTCCATCGCTTCGCTATTAAATTGCTGTATGTATGAGATTTACTTACTGGCTACTGGGTAGAAATTATCATACACCTAGTCCACCTTTTAACCATACATTTTTACTGGTGCCAGCACCTCATGTTACAATATCAATACCCTTGCTACATCAGTAGTCAGCTTTGATGCATGTTCATCTCGGTCGCAATGTTATAGTGATATTGTTAAGCGAAGAAAAATTACAAGAATGTATCTGAATATTTCTATCTTTTCTCAATTTAGCTGCTACATGTATGATGTTTATTTACTGCCTACTGGGTAGAGTTTATAATACACTTAGACGAACATATAACAATACAGTTAAGCGAGGATAAATTACGAGTTTGGATTTGAATCTGTGCATCCTTTCGCAATTAAATTGCTGTATTTATGAGATTTACTTAGTGCATACTCGGTAGAAATTATCATACACGTACTCTAATTTTTAACCATACTTTCTTACTGGTGCCAGCTCCGTATCTTACAGTATCAATACCCTTGCTACATCAGCAGTCAGCTTTGATGCATGTACATCTCGGTCAAAACGTTATAGTGATATTGTGTAGCTAAGAAAAATTACAAGAGTAGGTCTGAATATTTCCATCTTTTCGCAATTTAGCTGCTACATGTATGATATTTACTTACTGTCTACTGCGTAGAGTTTATCATACACCTAGATGAACTTATGACATTACAGTTAAGCCAATACAAGATATTAGAGTAAGTCTGAATGTGTCCATCGCTTCGCTATTAAATTGCTGTATGTATGAGATTTACTTACTGGCTACTGGGTAGAAATTATCATACACCTAGTCCAACTTTTAACCATATTTTCTTACTGGTGCCAGCTCCGTATGTTACAGTATCAATACCCTTGCTACATCAGCAGTCAGCTTTGATGCATGTACATCTCGGTCAAAACGTTATAGTGATATTGTGTTTGTAACGTGGTACTTCGTCCTAATACCACAGTTACAAGTAATTTATTAATTTAATCAGGGACGACGGCCCCGAAGAACACGTCTCTGTCGTCGCCGTGGGTTGACGAGTCAACCCGTCGGGACACGGTAGCGGAGATAGGACGATCTCCTACGTACCGACGCGCGTGGCGGGAATATCGGGAATCGGAAGTGTTGCGGGTTAATTTATTATTGAAAATAATAACGCGACCGTTACGTTAATATAAAATAAATAAATATTTATTTGATAAATTTACACGGAGGTGCCCGACAATACTTAACGGGGCGTTCTCCCGGTCGCGTGGTATATACGCGGCAAGCAGGGGCTGCCCCCGTGCTCGCCCCGCGCAATACCCAAACGATTTCGGTAGCACCGGTATGCTACCGAACAAACACACGTGTCCACGCACACAACACACTCTAATAGAATACCGACCAATGTCGGGTACTTACCGGGCTGGCTGGTCCATTGGCCCTGGTGTACGTCGGCGCCCCGACGTCTGCTGGCCGGTGGAGTCGGCCCGGTTTCCCGTCGTCCTCGACGGTGATCTGCAGGTGCGGCCCGCGGCCGCGGCGATTCGCCTACCTCGGGGAATACTCAACCCGAGGTATTTTGGTCCTTCGCACTGCACTACACTATCGCACTTGCACTCGCGTACGGCTTCCCGGATTACGGACGAACCGGTCCGGTACTTCCCGTGGCGCGCGAAACTAACGTGGCGAGATGTCAAAGGGTGCTGTCGCGGTCAAGACCGGCAGCGTACTGAGCTTTTCGGGAATTGTCGCATTCCCGAAAAGTATCTAACACACACACACAATAACAATAGTGTACATGGATGCTCGCACACATCCTCGCTCGTAGACATAAACACGCGCGTTTCGTGGCCTTGAAGAGGCAACGCACGAAACAATAACAATGTGCGAGATTTCAAGTTACAATATTCTATATACATACGAAATAATATAATACATTATGTATTATTTATTTCATTGCAACGACGTCTCGTCGCAAAGCCCCCCACTAAACTCCACATCATCCTACTGATGTGAGAGTTGAAAAGAGGGCAATGAAATAAATAATGACACGCACGCAATCGAATTCCTCGCCTAGACGAACTAGGGTCGAGGAGTGGTGAGGTTCTTCTCCAAGGTGGCCATCACCAGTCGCAGGATAGTGTCTCTTGCTTCCTTATTATCTCCTGCTACCGCCTCCAACAGCAAGCGACTCTCGCGGAGGAGGTCAGCATCGCTGCAGGAGGACATTGGTAGCCTGGTGACCACGTTGCTGGACATCCCCGACGTTGCGTCCATCATGGCGGAGGTGGAGGGCTGCTCAACCAAAGGAATTGGTGCAGGTTCAGGGGTCAGTACTGCCAGCTCGGCTGGATAGCCGATTTGCCTGAACAGGACGTTGAGACCGGTCTGCACCGTCTCCAAAGGTCCAGAGTTTGGGACACCCAAACCCTGCGCCAAGTGACGTAGGAACGTCTCTTGTGGGGGTACCTCTCGGATCAGCTCGACGCGGACTGGCTGAGCTACACTCTCTTCTCGTCCGCGGGTCTTATCCTCTTCAGCCTCTTGATGGCCGGATATTGCTGGAGGAGGCGGTGTTGGAGGTTGGGCTAGGGAGTTCTGGTATTCCCTAGCACGCTGCTCGACTAACCATTGAGCATGATCGCTCAGGGCGAGTCGTACTTCCTCAATCGGCCCGGTGTGGCGTAAGCCAAATTCGGCTGCCTGACGGCGGTCTGCCTCCTCGAGCCGCCGAGCAATTACCGTGGAAGCAAAGGATGCTTTGCTTCCCTGGGGCTGTACGTCCACAATACCCACCGGAGCTGCTCGGACTGTTGCGACGGTGGTCTCTTCCACCCGCCGCTTCTTTGCCTTACTGCGGCTTCCTCTCTGTCTGGCCCTCTTGGACACGGACTTCTCCTGTGTCCCAGACGTTGAAGGTTGGGATGCCGCTATTGTGTACTCGCTCTAATTTTTCCGTGGCGAGCCGATCATCGCTGGCCTAGGATTTTCTCCTTGGCGGAACGTATCTCTTTAAATCAGATACGTGTACTTCAGACCTTTTCCGTCCAGACTCTTCAAGTCTTAGGACTACTGGTGATAGTATCTCCTTGACTTCAAAGGGTCCGTCGTACTTAGGCGCCAATTTGGCCGAAATACCTTTGGCCCCGTGCGATAACGTTCTACACTTCCTCATGACTAAATCGCCTACTTGGAAGGAAGCCACGCGTCTATTTTTGTTATAGACTTTCTCTTGACGTCTCTGCTCTTCATCTATGTGTTTCCGCACTAGATCTCGAAGGGCATCAAGACGTTTGAGTCGATCCATCCACATCTCGGGATCGATAGGAATTTTAAATTCCCTCTTCTCAACCTCTCTACGCAGACTCTTTACCGGTTGAGGATGACGTCCAAAATTGAGGAAAGCTGGGGAAACCTTCGTACTTGATTGCGTTGCCGTATTAATAGCATGACGGAATTCATGTAGATGTTCATCCCAGCTGCGATGATCGGAATCCACAAAGGCCGCGATCATCGTCTTTAAAGTCCTGTTTGTTCGCTCGACGGGGTTGGCTTGCGGTCGGTAAGGAGGAGTCGTGATCTGTTTTATCCCGTAATCCTCAAGCATTTGTGTCAACTTATTATTGACGAACTCTGTACCATTATCCGTAAGGAAGTAATCAGGAGTTTCCCAACGAAACAGTATGAGTTCCTCAAATGCTTTCGCAACCGACTTACCGGTAGCAGCTCGTAACGGTTTTAATTCAACCCACCTCGTGAACAAATCTTGTAAGACCAGTATATATTTGTATTGGTTCTTACTACGAGGCAGTTCCGTTATATCTGCCGCAACCACTGCCCACGGTCTCTCAATATTACGCTTGCCCATCAAACCTTGAGGGCCCGCCTGTGAGACTTTATATCGTTGGCAGTCTATACACTGCACAACGAATTGCCTGACATCGTGATAGATACCCGGCCAATAATAGTCTCTTGCCACTCGGTCATAGGTCTTCTCCACTCCTAAATGACCACACGATGGAGGGCAATGCGAATCCTCTAGTACGCGCGTCCTATGTTCAATGGGCACAACCAATCTCCATCCCTCCTCTTGACCCGTGATTGGGTCCAGCAGCTTATCGGTCGTGAATCGATAAAGCATTCCATCCTCAATTTTCCATTGCGGAAACTTTTGAGGACTGGACCTCACATCATCCAATCTGGCGATGTACCATGGGTCGGTAATCACGTCAAAGGAGGCTATTTCAACTTCGTCCGAGTCCAGGTTAACAGCGCGAGAGAGTGCGTCGGGAACATAATGTAGTGCACCTTTCTTGTGCACAATCTCGAAGTCCCACTGTTGCATCTCAAGCACCCAGCGCGCTAGTCTGCCGGTGGGCTCTTTAAGAGTTTTCAACCATTTGAGCGCGCTGTGGTCCGTCACAGCTTTGAAACGATACGCTTCAATATATGGCCGAAGTTTCTTAATTGCCCAGATTAAGGCTAGACACTCTTTCTCCGTCGTCATGTAATTACGCTCCGCCTTGTTCAACACTCGGCTGACGTAAACGATCGGATGCTCGAAACCATCTTCATCTTCTTGGGTTAACACAGCCCCAATAGCGTAATCACTCGCGTCACTCTGGACCGAGAAAGGCTTAGAGAAGTCTGGTCGAGCAAGCACTGGCGCGCCGGCTAGAGCTAACCTGAGTTCACGGAACGCCGCGTCCTGCTCTGGTCCCCACTCCCATGGCTGGTCCTTACGAAGTAATCTCACGAGAGGGATCTTAATATCCGACTCTCGATTTATAAAACGAGAATACCAACCGACCATGCCAAGGAAGGAACGAAGTTGTTTAACATTTCTTGGGGTCGGATAATTTAGGACAGGAGCCACTCGATCCACATCGGGTCGAAGTCCATCACCATCCAGGCGGTACCCCAGGAACGTAACGCTCGAGCAACAGAACTGACACTTCTCTCTGTTCAATTCTAGCCCTGCGTCCACTAGTGTCCTTAGAACCATTTCCAACCATTTTAAATGTTCCTCGAAAGTTTCGGTTATAACGATTAGATCGTCCAGGTAACCGAAAACATGAGGTTCAACTTCGGGACCAAATAGAGCATCGATCAACCGTGCAAATGTCATGGGTGCATTCATCAGTCCGAACGGCATCCGTGTGAACTGCCACAACCCAGACCCAGGCACAGCGAAGGCGGTGTAATGTCGACTAATTTCTGACATTAACACTTGGAAATATGCCTTCTTAAGATCGATCTTAGAGATGAATTTGGCGTTATGTAACTTATCCAGAATCGAATCCATATTCGGTATTGGATATGAGTCACGTTTTGTTACCGCATTCAAATCTCGGAAGTCTATGCAAAAACGATAGCTACCTTCGTCTTTGCGGACTATCACTGGAGCGGCAGACCATTCACTTGCACTCGGTTCGATTATTCCTCTCTCAAACATTTTTCTGACTTCTTGCTGGGCGAATTCGAGGACTTTAGGCGACATACGTCTTGGTTTGTGACGTACTGGTCGTGCACCTGGCTCTACTTCCACGTGATGTTCGATCAACGTAGTAAAGCCATGCATATCGCCTGGTGGTGGTAATAAGTTCTCTACTAACTTTCTTACCCTCTCTCGCTGGTCATCGTTAATCTCGATGATACCTGCACACTCTGCGAGAATCCTCGTGTCTCCGTCTCGGACTCCGTCCTTGACAAAAGACTGCCATTTTCCGGCGCCAACACGCCAGAGGGCATCGCCAATTTTAACCTCGATGTTCCAATGTTGAAGGAAGTCCATACCGAGGATCATCGAGTGTTCCATACTCTCTACTATTCTCAGTTGGATGTTGCCATCTAATCCCTCAATTCCGAATAGAACATCTAACAAACCTAGGACTTTCAGTGCCGGTCCTGCGACACCCCGCACGACTACCTTGGCCGGTTTCCACTTATCCCTGTAGCATTCCGCTACGTCAACGCGTATAAGTGAAACCATTGCTCCTGGGTCGAACAATGCTTTAAAGTCCTTGCCACCAAGTCTTACCGAGAAGAACAAACGGTTTTCGGATTGCACTCCCGCAACCATGTCTTCGGCTTGACTGTCAAGTAGAGCTGGAGTCGAACTTGTCTCTCTGGACGTCTTCGGGACGGCTCCTGCCCCCCCCTGAACTGTTCTAATCGGCAACGATTTTGAACTGTTCATTACCTGATCAAGAGAGACAGTCGTTTTACTCTCATTAGACTGTTTTAAACTCTTTTCTTTGATCGAAGGTTGGGGTGACAATGAGTAACGAATATCATCGTTCTCCTTGGTGGGGTTACACAGGTTTAGAGTTTTTCTCTCATTCTCTATTTCCTTGAGTAACCGTTTGTGTTGGTTAACTGCCTGCCTACGGAGTACTTCAGACCAGAAAGACTCTTTGTTTTTCTTGATCTCTAGAAGTTCTAAATCTGCTTTGTTCGGTGCTTCGAACGTTGGAGTTAGCTTGGAAGGAGTCTCAGCCTTAACCATAGGTAACTCAGCAGATTTCGGCAAATTCGGATGTTCAGAGGTATTCTCTCTTACCTTCTGAACGTTTGTTTGCTCTCCGTTTAGCAGTTCAGCGAAGTCAGTGAGGTGTTTGTCCTTCTTAACAAACAACCTCGCGGGTTCACCAACCCGTATTTCTTGCCCCCTAGAGCTATTACGCTCTTTTAATTGCGTGCAGGGCCCAGGGGGCGATTCTGGTACCCTGCCGCTAGGTTTCCCAGATATTGCCGTACATGCTCACACTTTGGGCAATTATCTAGGGTTACCCCAGTTGTGTGGCACACCTGACACTCAATGGGCGCTGCCACGTTCGGGCACTGGTCCGCTGTATGTCCCATACTTGCGCAATGTAGGCAAGTCTGATTGGGACAATCGGAATATCGATGTCCTACTTTATGGCATGTAAAACATATGCCAAAGAAGGGACTATTCGGATTCCTTTGCAAACCAGCGTCTTGGGTCTGCCTCTGCGTAGTACGATCATATACCGTGCTTTGTCTACGTTGAGGCGTATAGACGGGTGTCGTCTGAGCTTGAGCAACGTATTGTTTCGGCCTAGCACCGGTATATTGTTGCTGCTTTGACCCTGTCTGTCTATTTCCCGAAGATTGTCTCGCGTTATTAATATTTTGTGCACCCACAAAATTTTTACTTTCTTGCAAGTACTGACGTTGACTAGTGTTGCGAGTACCATACACATTGGCTACTTCACAATCACTTGAAGATGGGCTAGAAGAATGTTTCTTATTTTTCTTGCTCCTTTTCTTTTTCAACGTTTTCTTCTTCGGTGGTGGAGATGGCTGGGGAGCCGGTTGGCTCTTCTTATTCTCAACTAATGAGGCCACTTTTCCCGAAACTTTGGACGAACTCCGTTTTGGGAAAGCTTGTGGGATATGAACTTGCTCTCTTGGTGTGGGTTCCGCAAATCTCTTGTCCCATACCAAGTGTTGTTCATATTCTTTGCCATATTTCATTATGTCTTCGAAATTATTTATGGATCTCGAGGACATAAATTTACGGCACTCCGGTCTCAGTTGAGAATATGCCATCTCTACTTGTTGGCGCAACGGAGGAGGTCGGCGGAATTTCCGCACAATAGCCTTAAAGCAATTTAGGTATTTTACGACCTTCTCTCCTTTGCCTTGCGTGCGGCGTTGTAGATCCTCGAACAAATCTTGATCTCGCAACTCCTGACCGTATTCATTCAAAAATTCATTTTCGAAGTCATACCAGTTATGTAAAGAAGATTGGACGGCCCTATACCAAAATAGGGCTGTCTTCTTAAACACGCAAGGCAATGCGCTCAGTATACGCCGGTCAGAGAACTGGTCGTCATTCCTGAAGTCTTGTAAACTATCTAGGAATTCTTCGGCATCGTCGTTGGTCTCCCCATCGAACGATAGACCCCAGTCTCTGAGGGCTCTTGCACAACCAGGCCGATCCTTTCTATCTCTCATTGGTGGCTGGTCGTATCCCAAAGGGACTAATGCACCCATGTCCTCACTTTGGTTATTCCTATCATGCCGGTGCGCATCCCGACTCGGCGATGGTACTCTACTACGTCTATCAGGGAGGCGCTCCTTGCGATATCTTCTCGCATAGTAAGCGGTTGCATCCTCCCTATTTGCAGCGTAATATTCGTCCGAATCTAAGTTACTCATATTAGAATCGGTTTGAGTACCTTGATCGCGTCTAGCGACAGCTCGCTCATGCTCGACGGGATCATTATTCATTTCGCGGGATCTGTTGTAACCACTGTCACACTGTGTAGAGGCTTCCCTCCTAGTGTAAGTACTTTGGTTACGATCGGACGTTCGAGACTTACTATTCCCTTCATTCGGTAACCGTCTAGAAGTGGATGTTGCACTCCTGTGATAGCGCTCACCTTCCGAGAACGATTCATCATCTGCTTCTTCTGGTGCTGGCGCATATCTGTGTGAGGAGGTCCTGTTGTTATGCTTGTCATAACTAACCTTCCTCTGACAGGTACCGTATTGATCGCGATTATGTGAACGATAATCTGGAGCTTCCCTCCGATTATCAGTCGACTGCCTGCGATCGTTGGAAGGCAGTTCATAATCCCTGCTCGTCTGTTGCCGCGACTTATTTGACTGAATCTCCGAAACGCGCTTTTTAATAGCTCCAGAACTACTAAAATGGCTGGGAGTAGACCGTCCATGTGCATCGGAATTCAGTCCAAAATCGTTACGACGATTGGTGCCCTTTTCCACTGGGTTGTGGTTACCAACCAACGAGTTACGCTGATCCCGGTGTGACGCATGTGATGAATTTATAGCATGCGTCTCACCTAGAGTAGTGTATGTGGCGGTCGACACCGTCACTTGTCTCGAAGGTAGTGAGTTAGCCGTCGGAATCGCCGCTTCTGTGTCAATGCCTGCTGCATTATCAGAAAGCGGTCTTAATTCACCCGTCGGCGTGGGCACTCTACTATGTGTAGTCACATTTCCCTCTTCTTCCTGAATGGGGGTTATGTGCTCACTTGTTGGTCTATCGTCTGACAACTCAGACTCTATAGACCTGTCGGTACCAGAAGGGATCACACTACCTCTTCTGGAGCGCTTTTGGTGCTTCTGCCAGAACTGTGGACAAGCTAAGGGCTTCGTCGCTGGTTGGGCAGAAGTATCCTCGTCGTAATTAGGATACCAAGGCACGTCGATTTGAGGATCATAACACTTAATCCTGTGTCTCAAAAGGCGCTCTCTACACTCAAACTCTTCGCTATTAGCATTAAGGTGCAAACGATCGAGCTGGGCGTAGATCTCCTCCAAAGGAAGTGATCTAATGTCCTTTTTAATGTGCCTCGCATCCCGCGAGTCACTAAGTATTTTGCACATACGCGTCTCGTAGCTGCCCATCGTAATTTTTTTTTTGATAAGGCAGAGACGACGTTGTGCACCTGGGGATTTCTTCTCAGCTGGCGCACCAACTGCTTCCCCGTATGCCCTGTAAAGTTTGGACAACTGAGGAGATAGCTCAGAGTCCAGATTCAAATATAGAGTACAAAACTACTCTATATGAGAGGGCATACCTTACATAAAGAGAAAAGAACGCAACAAAATTCCGATCCGAACTTGGCAAACTAAATAAATAATAAAAAACTAAATAAAACAACAAAGAAAATTAATGTAAATTAATATAATTTTTATAAACAAACTACAAAAAAAAAATTTTTGTTTGCCACCAGATTCGAAAGCTTAATCGAATCTGTATTCGGATCAAAGAAAAAAATTTTTGCTGACGATCTTCTCTTTAAACCTAAGTAAAATTGCAAACGATACTTGGACCAATCCAAGACCGAATTAATTTGACAAACAAATTAATTTGGTAACAATTTAAAAATAAATTGCCATCGATTGCAACTTACAAAGAAAAATACTAATACAAAAAAAAATATTTTAATTCGCTGACACGAGAAATTAAAAATTAAGGAAGGAGTAATTGCTCGACGACTCGAGGAGGCAGACCGCCGACAGGCGGCAGATTTCGGTCTGCACCATAGCGGGCCGATTGAGGAGGTGCGACGCGCCTTGGGCGATCATGCTCAAAGGCTGGTCGAACAGCGTCGTAGGGAATACCAGGACTCACTGGCCCGTCCTCCTACACCGCCTCCTCCAGCAATATCTGGCCTTCAAGAGGCCGAAGAGGATAAGACCCGTGGACGAGAAGAGAGCGTGGCTCAGCCAGTCCACGTCGAGCTGGTCGAGGACGTACCCCCGCACGAGACGTTCTTACGTCGCCTGGCGCAGGGTCTGGGAGTACCAGAGTCTGGACCCTTAGATGAGGTGCAGGCGGGTCTTAACGCCTTGCTCCGGCGAGTAGGCTACCCAGCCGAATTGTCGTTGCTGACCCCTTATCCTGCACCTCCGATTCCATTGGTCGAACCGCCCTCTGTTCCGACCAGGATGGACACAACGTCGGGGACGAGCACCAATGTCATCACCGCGCCACCGAGACAACCCGGCAACGATGCTGACCTTCTTCGGGAGTGTCGCTTGTTGTTAGAAGCGGTGGCAGGAGACAATCCCGCAGCGAGAGACGTCGTCCTGCGGCTGGTGATGGCCACCTTGGAGAAAAACCTCACCACTCCTCGACCCTAGTTCGTCTAGGCGAGGGAGCTCGATTGCGTGCGCGTTATTATTTATTTCATTGCCCTCTTTTCAACTCTCACATCAGTAGGATGATGTGGAGTTTAGTGGGGGGCTTTGCGACGAGACGTCGTTGCAATGAATTAAATAATATTTAATGTATTATCTTATTCTCCTGTATATAGAATATTATGTCTTACAATCTCGCACGTTGTTATTGTTTCGTGCGTTGCCTCTTCAAGGCCACGAAACGCGCGTGTTTATGTCTACGAGCGAGGATGTGTGCGAGCATCCATGTACACTATTGTTATTGTGTGTGTGTGTTAGATACTTTTCGGGAATGCGACAATTCCCGAAAAGCTCAGTACGCTGCCGGTCTTGACCGCGACAGCACCCTTTGACATCTCGCCACGTTAGTTTCGCGCGCCACGGGAAGTACCGGACCGGTTCGTCCGTAATCCGGGAAGCCGTACGCGAGTGCAAGTGCGATAGTGTAGTGCAGTGCGAAGGACCAAAATACCTCGGGTTGAGTATTCCCCGAGGTAGGCGAATCGCCGCGGCCGCGGGCCGCACCTGCAGATCACCGTCGAGGACGACGGGAAACCGGGCCGACTCCACCGGCCAGCAGACGTCGGGGCGCCGACGTACACCAGGGCCAATGGACCAGCCAGCCCGGTAAGTACCCGACATTGGTCGGTATTCTATTAGAGTGTGTTGTGTGCGTGGACACGTGTGTTTGTTCGGTAGCATACCGGTGCTACCGAAATCGTTTGGGTATTGCGCGGGGCGAGCACGGGGGCAGCCCCTGCTTGCCGCGTATATACCACGCGACCGGGAGAACGCCCCGTTAAGTATTGTCGGGCACCTCCGTGTAAATTTATCAAATAAATATTTATTTATTTTATATTAACGTAACGGTCGCGTTATTATTTTCAATAATAAATTAACCCGCAACACTTCCGATTCCCGATATTCCCGCCACGCGCGTCGGTACGTAGGAGATCGTCCTATCTCCGCTACCGTGTCCCGACGGATTGACTCGTCAACCCACGGCGACGACAGAGACGTGTTCTTCGGGGCCGTCGTCCCTGATTAAATTAATAAATTACTTGTAACTGTGGTTACATTGCCACGTTACATTGCGACGAGACGTCGTTGCAATGAAATAAATAATACATAATGTATTATATTATTTCGTATGTATATAGAATATTGTAACTTGAAATCTCGCACATTGTTATTGTTTCGTGCGTTGCCTCTTCAAGGCCACGAAACGCGCGTGTTTATGTCTACGAGCGAGGATGTGTGCGAGCATCCATGTACACTATTGTTATTGTGTGTGTGTGTTAGATACTTTTCGGGAATGCGACAATTCCCGAAAAGCTCAGTACGCTGCCGGTCTTGACCGCGACAGCACCCTTTGACATCTCGCCACGTTAGTTTCGCGCGCCACGGGAAGTACCGGACCGGTTCGTCCGTAATCCGGGAAGCCGTACGCGAGTGCAAGTGCGATAGTGTAGTGCAGTGCGAAGGACCAAAATACCTCGGGTTGAGTATTCCCCGAGGTAGGCGAATCGCCGCGGCCGCGGGCCGCACCTGCAGATCACCGTCGAGGACGACGGGAAACCGGGCCGACTCCACCGGCCAGCAGACGTCGGGGCGCCGACGTACACCAGGGCCAATGGACCAGCCAGCCCTACTGTCTACTGGGTAGAGATTATCATACACCTAGACGAACATATAACAATGCAGTTAAGCAAGGATAAATTACGTGTGTGGATCTGAATCTGTGCATACTTTTGCAATTATATTGCTGCATGTATGAGATTTACTTCGTATCTACTCGGTAAAAATTATCATACACTTAGTCGACCTTTTAACAAAATTTTCTTACTGGTGCCAGCTCCGCATCTTACATTATCAATACCCTTGCTACATCAGTAGTCAGCTTTGATGCATGTACATCTCGGTAATAACGTTATTGTGATATTGTGTAGCTAAGAAAAATTACAAGAGTAGATTTTAATATTTCCATCTTTTCGCAATTTAGCTGCTACATGTATGATATTTACTTACTGTCTACTGCGTAGAGTTTATCATACACCTAGATGAACTTATGAGATTACAGTTAAGCCAATATAAGATATTAGAGTAAATCTGAATGTGTCCATCGCTTCGCTATTAAATTGCTGTATGTATGAGATTTACTTACTGGCTACTGGGTAGAAATTATCATACACCTAGTCCACCTTTTAACCATACATTTTTACTGGTGCCAGCACCTCATGTTACAATATCAATACCCTTGCTACATCAGTAGTCAGCTTTGATGCATGTTCATCTCGGTCGCAATGTTATAGTGATATTGTTAAGCGAAGAAAAATTACAAGAATGTATCTGAATATTTCTATCTTTTCTCAATTTAGCTGCTACATGTATGATGTTTATTTACTGCCTACTGGGTAGAGTTTATAATACACTTAGACGAACATATAACAATACAGTTAAGCGAGGATAAATTACGAGTTTGGATTTGAATCTGTGCATCCTTTCGCAATTAAATTGCTGTATTTATGAGATTTACTTAGTGCATACTCGGTAGAAATTATCATACACGTACTCTAATTTTTAACCATACTTTCTTACTGGTGCCAGCTCCGTATCTTACAGTATCAATACCCTTGCTACATCAGCAGTCAGCTTTGATGCATGTACATCTCGGTCAAAACGTTATAGTGATATTGTGTAGCTAAGAAAAATTACAAGAGTAGGTCTGAATATTTCCATCTTTTCGCAATTTAGCTGCTACATGTATGATATTTACTTACTGTCTACTGCGTAGAGTTTATCATACACCTAGATGAACTTATGACATTACAGTTAAGCCAATACAAGATATTAGAGTAAGTCTGAATGTGTCCATCGCTTCGCTATTAAATTGCTGTATGTATGAGATTTACTTACTGGCTACTGGGTAGAAATTATCATACACCTAGTCCAACTTTTAACCATATTTTCTTACTGGTGCCAGCTCCGTATGTTACAGTATCAATACCCTTGCTACATCAGCAGTCAGCTTTGATGCATGTACATCTCGGTCAAAACGTTATAGTGATATTGTGTTTGTAACGTGGTACTTCGTCCTAATACCACAGTTACAAGTAATTTATTAATTTAATCAGGGACGACGGCCCCGAAGAACACGTCTCTGTCGTCGCCGTGGGTTGACGAGTCAACCCGTCGGGACACGGTAGCGGAGATAGGACGATCTCCTACGTACCGACGCGCGTGGCGGGAATATCGGGAATCGGAAGTGTTGCGGGTTAATTTATTATTGAAAATAATAACGCGACCGTTACGTTAATATAAAATAAATAAATATTTATTTGATAAATTTACACGGAGGTGCCCGACAATACTTAACGGGGCGTTCTCCCGGTCGCGTGGTATATACGCGGCAAGCAGGGGCTGCCCCCGTGCTCGCCCCGCGCAATACCCAAACGATTTCGGTAGCACCGGTATGCTACCGAACAAACACACGTGTCCACGCACACAACACACTCTAATAGAATACCGACCAATGTCGGGTACTTACCGGGCTGGCTGGTCCATTGGCCCTGGTGTACGTCGGCGCCCCGACGTCTGCTGGCCGGTGGAGTCGGCCCGGTTTCCCGTCGTCCTCGACGGTGATCTGCAGGTGCGGCCCGCGGCCGCGGCGATTCGCCTACCTCGGGGAATACTCAACCCGAGGTATTTTGGTCCTTCGCACTGCACTACACTATCGCACTTGCACTCGCGTACGGCTTCCCGGATTACGGACGAACCGGTCCGGTACTTCCCGTGGCGCGCGAAACTAACGTGGCGAGATGTCAAAGGGTGCTGTCGCGGTCAAGACCGGCAGCGTACTGAGCTTTTCGGGAATTGTCGCATTCCCGAAAAGTATCTAACACACACACACAATAACAATAGTGTACATGGATGCTCGCACACATCCTCGCTCGTAGACATAAACACGCGCGTTTCGTGGCCTTGAAGAGGCAACGCACGAAACAATAACAATGTGCGAGATTTCAAGTTACAATATTCTATATACATACGAAATAATATAATACATTATGTATTATTTATTTCATTGCAACGACGTCTCGTCGCAAAGCCCCCCACTAAACTCCACATCATCCTACTGATGTGAGAGTTGAAAAGAGGGCAATGAAATAAATAATGACACGCACGCAATCGAATTCCTCGCCTAGACGAACTAGGGTCGAGGAGTGGTGAGGTTCTTCTCCAAGGTGGCCATCACCAGTCGCAGGATAGTGTCTCTTGCTTCCTTATTATCTCCTGCTACCGCCTCCAACAGCAAGCGACTCTCGCGGAGGAGGTCAGCATCGCTGCAGGAGGACATTGGTAGCCTGGTGACCACGTTGCTGGACATCCCCGACGTTGCGTCCATCATGGCGGAGGTGGAGGGCTGCTCAACCAAAGGAATTGGTGCAGGTTCAGGGGTCAGTACTGCCAGCTCGGCTGGATAGCCGATTTGCCTGAACAGGACGTTGAGACCGGTCTGCACCGTCTCCAAAGGTCCAGAGTTTGGGACACCCAAACCCTGCGCCAAGTGACGTAGGAACGTCTCTTGTGGGGGTACCTCTCGGATCAGCTCGACGCGGACTGGCTGAGCTACACTCTCTTCTCGTCCGCGGGTCTTATCCTCTTCAGCCTCTTGATGGCCGGATATTGCTGGAGGAGGCGGTGTTGGAGGTTGGGCTAGGGAGTTCTGGTATTCCCTAGCACGCTGCTCGACTAACCATTGAGCATGATCGCTCAGGGCGAGTCGTACTTCCTCAATCGGCCCGGTGTGGCGTAAGCCAAATTCGGCTGCCTGACGGCGGTCTGCCTCCTCGAGCCGCCGAGCAATTACCGTGGAAGCAAAGGATGCTTTGCTTCCCTGGGGCTGTACGTCCACAATACCCACCGGAGCTGCTCGGACTGTTGCGACGGTGGTCTCTTCCACCCGCCGCTTCTTTGCCTTACTGCGGCTTCCTCTCTGTCTGGCCCTCTTGGACACGGACTTCTCCTGTGTCCCAGACGTTGAAGGTTGGGATGCCGCTATTGTGTACTCGCTCTAATTTTTCCGTGGCGAGCCGATCATCGCTGGCCTAGGATTTTCTCCTTGGCGGAACGTATCTCTTTAAATCAGATACGTGTACTTCAGACCTTTTCCGTCCAGACTCTTCAAGTCTTAGGACTACTGGTGATAGTATCTCCTTGACTTCAAAGGGTCCGTCGTACTTAGGCGCCAATTTGGCCGAAATACCTTTGGCCCCGTGCGATAACGTTCTACACTTCCTCATGACTAAATCGCCTACTTGGAAGGAAGCCACGCGTCTATTTTTGTTATAGACTTTCTCTTGACGTCTCTGCTCTTCATCTATGTGTTTCCGCACTAGATCTCGAAGGGCATCAAGACGTTTGAGTCGATCCATCCACATCTCGGGATCGATAGGAATTTTAAATTCCCTCTTCTCAACCTCTCTACGCAGACTCTTTACCGGTTGAGGATGACGTCCAAAATTGAGGAAAGCTGGGGAAACCTTCGTACTTGATTGCGTTGCCGTATTAATAGCATGACGGAATTCATGTAGATGTTCATCCCAGCTGCGATGATCGGAATCCACAAAGGCCGCGATCATCGTCTTTAAAGTCCTGTTTGTTCGCTCGACGGGGTTGGCTTGCGGTCGGTAAGGAGGAGTCGTGATCTGTTTTATCCCGTAATCCTCAAGCATTTGTGTCAACTTATTATTGACGAACTCTGTACCATTATCCGTAAGGAAGTAATCAGGAGTTTCCCAACGAAACAGTATGAGTTCCTCAAATGCTTTCGCAACCGACTTACCGGTAGCAGCTCGTAACGGTTTTAATTCAACCCACCTCGTGAACAAATCTTGTAAGACCAGTATATATTTGTATTGGTTCTTACTACGAGGCAGTTCCGTTATATCTGCCGCAACCACTGCCCACGGTCTCTCAATATTACGCTTGCCCATCAAACCTTGAGGGCCCGCCTGTGAGACTTTATATCGTTGGCAGTCTATACACTGCACAACGAATTGCCTGACATCGTGATAGATACCCGGCCAATAATAGTCTCTTGCCACTCGGTCATAGGTCTTCTCCACTCCTAAATGACCACACGATGGAGGGCAATGCGAATCCTCTAGTACGCGCGTCCTATGTTCAATGGGCACAACCAATCTCCATCCCTCCTCTTGACCCGTGATTGGGTCCAGCAGCTTATCGGTCGTGAATCGATAAAGCATTCCATCCTCAATTTTCCATTGCGGAAACTTTTGAGGACTGGACCTCACATCATCCAATCTGGCGATGTACCATGGGTCGGTAATCACGTCAAAGGAGGCTATTTCAACTTCGTCCGAGTCCAGGTTAACAGCGCGAGAGAGTGCGTCGGGAACATAATGTAGTGCACCTTTCTTGTGCACAATCTCGAAGTCCCACTGTTGCATCTCAAGCACCCAGCGCGCTAGTCTGCCGGTGGGCTCTTTAAGAGTTTTCAACCATTTGAGCGCGCTGTGGTCCGTCACAGCTTTGAAACGATACGCTTCAATATATGGCCGAAGTTTCTTAATTGCCCAGATTAAGGCTAGACACTCTTTCTCCGTCGTCATGTAATTACGCTCCGCCTTGTTCAACACTCGGCTGACGTAAACGATCGGATGCTCGAAACCATCTTCATCTTCTTGGGTTAACACAGCCCCAATAGCGTAATCACTCGCGTCACTCTGGACCGAGAAAGGCTTAGAGAAGTCTGGTCGAGCAAGCACTGGCGCGCCGGCTAGAGCTAACCTGAGTTCACGGAACGCCGCGTCCTGCTCTGGTCCCCACTCCCATGGCTGGTCCTTACGAAGTAATCTCACGAGAGGGATCTTAATATCCGACTCTCGATTTATAAAACGAGAATACCAACCGACCATGCCAAGGAAGGAACGAAGTTGTTTAACATTTCTTGGGGTCGGATAATTTAGGACAGGAGCCACTCGATCCACATCGGGTCGAAGTCCATCACCATCCAGGCGGTACCCCAGGAACGTAACGCTCGAGCAACAGAACTGACACTTCTCTCTGTTCAATTCTAGCCCTGCGTCCACTAGTGTCCTTAGAACCATTTCCAACCATTTTAAATGTTCCTCGAAAGTTTCGGTTATAACGATTAGATCGTCCAGGTAACCGAAAACATGAGGTTCAACTTCGGGACCAAATAGAGCATCGATCAACCGTGCAAATGTCATGGGTGCATTCATCAGTCCGAACGGCATCCGTGTGAACTGCCACAACCCAGACCCAGGCACAGCGAAGGCGGTGTAATGTCGACTAATTTCTGACATTAACACTTGGAAATATGCCTTCTTAAGATCGATCTTAGAGATGAATTTGGCGTTATGTAACTTATCCAGAATCGAATCCATATTCGGTATTGGATATGAGTCACGTTTTGTTACCGCATTCAAATCTCGGAAGTCTATGCAAAAACGATAGCTACCTTCGTCTTTGCGGACTATCACTGGAGCGGCAGACCATTCACTTGCACTCGGTTCGATTATTCCTCTCTCAAACATTTTTCTGACTTCTTGCTGGGCGAATTCGAGGACTTTAGGCGACATACGTCTTGGTTTGTGACGTACTGGTCGTGCACCTGGCTCTACTTCCACGTGATGTTCGATCAACGTAGTAAAGCCATGCATATCGCCTGGTGGTGGTAATAAGTTCTCTACTAACTTTCTTACCCTCTCTCGCTGGTCATCGTTAATCTCGATGATACCTGCACACTCTGCGAGAATCCTCGTGTCTCCGTCTCGGACTCCGTCCTTGACAAAAGACTGCCATTTTCCGGCGCCAACACGCCAGAGGGCATCGCCAATTTTAACCTCGATGTTCCAATGTTGAAGGAAGTCCATACCGAGGATCATCGAGTGTTCCATACTCTCTACTATTCTCAGTTGGATGTTGCCATCTAATCCCTCAATTCCGAATAGAACATCTAACAAACCTAGGACTTTCAGTGCCGGTCCTGCGACACCCCGCACGACTACCTTGGCCGGTTTCCACTTATCCCTGTAGCATTCCGCTACGTCAACGCGTATAAGTGAAACCATTGCTCCTGGGTCGAACAATGCTTTAAAGTCCTTGCCACCAAGTCTTACCGAGAAGAACAAACGGTTTTCGGATTGCACTCCCGCAACCATGTCTTCGGCTTGACTGTCAAGTAGAGCTGGAGTCGAACTTGTCTCTCTGGACGTCTTCGGGACGGCTCCTGCCCCCCCCTGAACTGTTCTAATCGGCAACGATTTTGAACTGTTCATTACCTGATCAAGAGAGACAGTCGTTTTACTCTCATTAGACTGTTTTAAACTCTTTTCTTTGATCGAAGGTTGGGGTGACAATGAGTAACGAATATCATCGTTCTCCTTGGTGGGGTTACACAGGTTTAGAGTTTTTCTCTCATTCTCTATTTCCTTGAGTAACCGTTTGTGTTGGTTAACTGCCTGCCTACGGAGTACTTCAGACCAGAAAGACTCTTTGTTTTTCTTGATCTCTAGAAGTTCTAAATCTGCTTTGTTCGGTGCTTCGAACGTTGGAGTTAGCTTGGAAGGAGTCTCAGCCTTAACCATAGGTAACTCAGCAGATTTCGGCAAATTCGGATGTTCAGAGGTATTCTCTCTTACCTTCTGAACGTTTGTTTGCTCTCCGTTTAGCAGTTCAGCGAAGTCAGTGAGGTGTTTGTCCTTCTTAACAAACAACCTCGCGGGTTCACCAACCCGTATTTCTTGCCCCCTAGAGCTATTACGCTCTTTTAATTGCGTGCAGGGCCCAGGGGGCGATTCTGGTACCCTGCCGCTAGGTTTCCCAGATATTGCCGTACATGCTCACACTTTGGGCAATTATCTAGGGTTACCCCAGTTGTGTGGCACACCTGACACTCAATGGGCGCTGCCACGTTCGGGCACTGGTCCGCTGTATGTCCCATACTTGCGCAATGTAGGCAAGTCTGATTGGGACAATCGGAATATCGATGTCCTACTTTATGGCATGTAAAACATATGCCAAAGAAGGGACTATTCGGATTCCTTTGCAAACCAGCGTCTTGGGTCTGCCTCTGCGTAGTACGATCATATACCGTGCTTTGTCTACGTTGAGGCGTATAGACGGGTGTCGTCTGAGCTTGAGCAACGTATTGTTTCGGCCTAGCACCGGTATATTGTTGCTGCTTTGACCCTGTCTGTCTATTTCCCGAAGATTGTCTCGCGTTATTAATATTTTGTGCACCCACAAAATTTTTACTTTCTTGCAAGTACTGACGTTGACTAGTGTTGCGAGTACCATACACATTGGCTACTTCACAATCACTTGAAGATGGGCTAGAAGAATGTTTCTTATTTTTCTTGCTCCTTTTCTTTTTCAACGTTTTCTTCTTCGGTGGTGGAGATGGCTGGGGAGCCGGTTGGCTCTTCTTATTCTCAACTAATGAGGCCACTTTTCCCGAAACTTTGGACGAACTCCGTTTTGGGAAAGCTTGTGGGATATGAACTTGCTCTCTTGGTGTGGGTTCCGCAAATCTCTTGTCCCATACCAAGTGTTGTTCATATTCTTTGCCATATTTCATTATGTCTTCGAAATTATTTATGGATCTCGAGGACATAAATTTACGGCACTCCGGTCTCAGTTGAGAATATGCCATCTCTACTTGTTGGCGCAACGGAGGAGGTCGGCGGAATTTCCGCACAATAGCCTTAAAGCAATTTAGGTATTTTACGACCTTCTCTCCTTTGCCTTGCGTGCGGCGTTGTAGATCCTCGAACAAATCTTGATCTCGCAACTCCTGACCGTATTCATTCAAAAATTCATTTTCGAAGTCATACCAGTTATGTAAAGAAGATTGGACGGCCCTATACCAAAATAGGGCTGTCTTCTTAAACACGCAAGGCAATGCGCTCAGTATACGCCGGTCAGAGAACTGGTCGTCATTCCTGAAGTCTTGTAAACTATCTAGGAATTCTTCGGCATCGTCGTTGGTCTCCCCATCGAACGATAGACCCCAGTCTCTGAGGGCTCTTGCACAACCAGGCCGATCCTTTCTATCTCTCATTGGTGGCTGGTCGTATCCCAAAGGGACTAATGCACCCATGTCCTCACTTTGGTTATTCCTATCATGCCGGTGCGCATCCCGACTCGGCGATGGTACTCTACTACGTCTATCAGGGAGGCGCTCCTTGCGATATCTTCTCGCATAGTAAGCGGTTGCATCCTCCCTATTTGCAGCGTAATATTCGTCCGAATCTA
This sequence comes from Theocolax elegans, assembly GCA_026168455.1. Lineage (NCBI taxonomy): Eukaryota > Metazoa > Arthropoda > Insecta > Hymenoptera > Cerocephalidae > Theocolax > Theocolax elegans. The sequence continues at coordinate 68,574 of JANSJX010000040.1, forward strand.
AGTTACTCATATTAGAATCGGTTTGAGTACCTTGATCGCGTCTAGCGACAGCTCGCTCATGCTCGACGGGATCATTATTCATTTCGCGGGATCTGTTGTAACCACTGTCACACTGTGTAGAGGCTTCCCTCCTAGTGTAAGTACTTTGGTTACGATCGGACGTTCGAGACTTACTATTCCCTTCATTCGGTAACCGTCTAGAAGTGGATGTTGCACTCCTGTGATAGCGCTCACCTTCCGAGAACGATTCATCATCTGCTTCTTCTGGTGCTGGCGCATATCTGTGTGAGGAGGTCCTGTTGTTATGCTTGTCATAACTAACCTTCCTCTGACAGGTACCGTATTGATCGCGATTATGTGAACGATAATCTGGAGCTTCCCTCCGATTATCAGTCGACTGCCTGCGATCGTTGGAAGGCAGTTCATAATCCCTGCTCGTCTGTTGCCGCGACTTATTTGACTGAATCTCCGAAACGCGCTTTTTAATAGCTCCAGAACTACTAAAATGGCTGGGAGTAGACCGTCCATGTGCATCGGAATTCAGTCCAAAATCGTTACGACGATTGGTGCCCTTTTCCACTGGGTTGTGGTTACCAACCAACGAGTTACGCTGATCCCGGTGTGACGCATGTGATGAATTTATAGCATGCGTCTCACCTAGAGTAGTGTATGTGGCGGTCGACACCGTCACTTGTCTCGAAGGTAGTGAGTTAGCCGTCGGAATCGCCGCTTCTGTGTCAATGCCTGCTGCATTATCAGAAAGCGGTCTTAATTCACCCGTCGGCGTGGGCACTCTACTATGTGTAGTCACATTTCCCTCTTCTTCCTGAATGGGGGTTATGTGCTCACTTGTTGGTCTATCGTCTGACAACTCAGACTCTATAGACCTGTCGGTACCAGAAGGGATCACACTACCTCTTCTGGAGCGCTTTTGGTGCTTCTGCCAGAACTGTGGACAAGCTAAGGGCTTCGTCGCTGGTTGGGCAGAAGTATCCTCGTCGTAATTAGGATACCAAGGCACGTCGATTTGAGGATCATAACACTTAATCCTGTGTCTCAAAAGGCGCTCTCTACACTCAAACTCTTCGCTATTAGCATTAAGGTGCAAACGATCGAGCTGGGCGTAGATCTCCTCCAAAGGAAGTGATCTAATGTCCTTTTTAATGTGCCTCGCATCCCGCGAGTCACTAAGTATTTTGCACATACGCGTCTCGTAGCTGCCCATCGTAATTTTTTTTTTGATAAGGCAGAGACGACGTTGTGCACCTGGGGATTTCTTCTCAGCTGGCGCACCAACTGCTTCCCCGTATGCCCTGTAAAGTTTGGACAACTGAGGAGATAGCTCAGAGTCCAGATTCAAATATAGAGTACAAAACTACTCTATATGAGAGGGCATACCTTACATAAAGAGAAAAGAACGCAACAAAATTCCGATCCGAACTTGGCAAACTAAATAAATAATAAAAAACTAAATAAAACAACAAAGAAAATTAATGTAAATTAATATAATTTTTATAAACAAACTACAAAAAAAAAATTTTTGTTTGCCACCAGATTCGAAAGCTTAATCGAATCTGTATTCGGATCAAAGAAAAAAATTTTTGCTGACGATCTTCTCTTTAAACCTAAGTAAAATTGCAAACGATACTTGGACCAATCCAAGACCGAATTAATTTGACAAACAAATTAATTTGGTAACAATTTAAAAATAAATTGCCATCGATTGCAACTTACAAAGAAAAATACTAATACAAAAAAAAATATTTTAATTCGCTGACACGAGAAATTAAAAATTAAGGAAGGAGTAATTGCTCGACGACTCGAGGAGGCAGACCGCCGACAGGCGGCAGATTTCGGTCTGCACCATAGCGGGCCGATTGAGGAGGTGCGACGCGCCTTGGGCGATCATGCTCAAAGGCTGGTCGAACAGCGTCGTAGGGAATACCAGGACTCACTGGCCCGTCCTCCTACACCGCCTCCTCCAGCAATATCTGGCCTTCAAGAGGCCGAAGAGGATAAGACCCGTGGACGAGAAGAGAGCGTGGCTCAGCCAGTCCACGTCGAGCTGGTCGAGGACGTACCCCCGCACGAGACGTTCTTACGTCGCCTGGCGCAGGGTCTGGGAGTACCAGAGTCTGGACCCTTAGATGAGGTGCAGGCGGGTCTTAACGCCTTGCTCCGGCGAGTAGGCTACCCAGCCGAATTGTCGTTGCTGACCCCTTATCCTGCACCTCCGATTCCATTGGTCGAACCGCCCTCTGTTCCGACCAGGATGGACACAACGTCGGGGACGAGCACCAATGTCATCACCGCGCCACCGAGACAACCCGGCAACGATGCTGACCTTCTTCGGGAGTGTCGCTTGTTGTTAGAAGCGGTGGCAGGAGACAATCCCGCAGCGAGAGACGTCGTCCTGCGGCTGGTGATGGCCACCTTGGAGAAAAACCTCACCACTCCTCGACCCTAGTTCGTCTAGGCGAGGGAGCTCGATTGCGTGCGCGTTATTATTTATTTCATTGCCCTCTTTTCAACTCTCACATCAGTAGGATGATGTGGAGTTTAGTGGGGGGCTTTGCGACGAGACGTCGTTGCAATGAATTAAATAATATTTAATGTATTATCTTATTCTCCTGTATATAGAATATTATGTCTTACAATCTCGCACGTTGTTATTGTTTCGTGCGTTGCCTCTTCAAGGCCACGAAACGCGCGTGTTTATGTCTACGAGCGAGGATGTGTGCGAGCATCCATGTACACTATTGTTATTGTGTGTGTGTGTTAGATACTTTTCGGGAATGCGACAATTCCCGAAAAGCTCAGTACGCTGCCGGTCTTGACCGCGACAGCACCCTTTGACATCTCGCCACGTTAGTTTCGCGCGCCACGGGAAGTACCGGACCGGTTCGTCCGTAATCCGGGAAGCCGTACGCGAGTGCAAGTGCGATAGTGTAGTGCAGTGCGAAGGACCAAAATACCTCGGGTTGAGTATTCCCCGAGGTAGGCGAATCGCCGCGGCCGCGGGCCGCACCTGCAGATCACCGTCGAGGACGACGGGAAACCGGGCCGACTCCACCGGCCAGCAGACGTCGGGGCGCCGACGTACACCAGGGCCAATGGACCAGCCAGCCCGGTAAGTACCCGACATTGGTCGGTATTCTATTAGAGTGTGTTGTGTGCGTGGACACGTGTGTTTGTTCGGTAGCATACCGGTGCTACCGAAATCGTTTGGGTATTGCGCGGGGCGAGCACGGGGGCAGCCCCTGCTTGCCGCGTATATACCACGCGACCGGGAGAACGCCCCGTTAAGTATTGTCGGGCACCTCCGTGTAAATTTATCAAATAAATATTTATTTATTTTATATTAACGTAACGGTCGCGTTATTATTTTCAATAATAAATTAACCCGCAACACTTCCGATTCCCGATATTCCCGCCACGCGCGTCGGTACGTAGGAGATCGTCCTATCTCCGCTACCGTGTCCCGACGGATTGACTCGTCAACCCACGGCGACGACAGAGACGTGTTCTTCGGGGCCGTCGTCCCTGATTAAATTAATAAATTACTTGTAACTGTGGTTACATTGCCACGTTACATTGCGACGAGACGTCGTTGCAATGAAATAAATAATACATAATGTATTATATTATTTCGTATGTATATAGAATATTGTAACTTGAAATCTCGCACATTGTTATTGTTTCGTGCGTTGCCTCTTCAAGGCCACGAAACGCGCGTGTTTATGTCTACGAGCGAGGATGTGTGCGAGCATCCATGTACACTATTGTTATTGTGTGTGTGTGTTAGATACTTTTCGGGAATGCGACAATTCCCGAAAAGCTCAGTACGCTGCCGGTCTTGACCGCGACAGCACCCTTTGACATCTCGCCACGTTAGTTTCGCGCGCCACGGGAAGTACCGGACCGGTTCGTCCGTAATCCGGGAAGCCGTACGCGAGTGCAAGTGCGATAGTGTAGTGCAGTGCGAAGGACCAAAATACCTCGGGTTGAGTATTCCCCGAGGTAGGCGAATCGCCGCGGCCGCGGGCCGCACCTGCAGATCACCGTCGAGGACGACGGGAAACCGGGCCGACTCCACCGGCCAGCAGACGTCGGGGCGCCGACGTACACCAGGGCCAATGGACCAGCCAGCCCTACTGTCTACTGGGTAGAGATTATCATACACCTAGACGAACATATAACAATGCAGTTAAGCAAGGATAAATTACGTGTGTGGATCTGAATCTGTGCATACTTTTGCAATTATATTGCTGCATGTATGAGATTTACTTCGTATCTACTCGGTAAAAATTATCATACACTTAGTCGACCTTTTAACAAAATTTTCTTACTGGTGCCAGCTCCGCATCTTACATTATCAATACCCTTGCTACATCAGTAGTCAGCTTTGATGCATGTACATCTCGGTAATAACGTTATTGTGATATTGTGTAGCTAAGAAAAATTACAAGAGTAGATTTTAATATTTCCATCTTTTCGCAATTTAGCTGCTACATGTATGATATTTACTTACTGTCTACTGCGTAGAGTTTATCATACACCTAGATGAACTTATGAGATTACAGTTAAGCCAATATAAGATATTAGAGTAAATCTGAATGTGTCCATCGCTTCGCTATTAAATTGCTGTATGTATGAGATTTACTTACTGGCTACTGGGTAGAAATTATCATACACCTAGTCCACCTTTTAACCATACATTTTTACTGGTGCCAGCACCTCATGTTACAATATCAATACCCTTGCTACATCAGTAGTCAGCTTTGATGCATGTTCATCTCGGTCGCAATGTTATAGTGATATTGTTAAGCGAAGAAAAATTACAAGAATGTATCTGAATATTTCTATCTTTTCTCAATTTAGCTGCTACATGTATGATGTTTATTTACTGCCTACTGGGTAGAGTTTATAATACACTTAGACGAACATATAACAATACAGTTAAGCGAGGATAAATTACGAGTTTGGATTTGAATCTGTGCATCCTTTCGCAATTAAATTGCTGTATTTATGAGATTTACTTAGTGCATACTCGGTAGAAATTATCATACACGTACTCTAATTTTTAACCATACTTTCTTACTGGTGCCAGCTCCGTATCTTACAGTATCAATACCCTTGCTACATCAGCAGTCAGCTTTGATGCATGTACATCTCGGTCAAAACGTTATAGTGATATTGTGTAGCTAAGAAAAATTACAAGAGTAGGTCTGAATATTTCCATCTTTTCGCAATTTAGCTGCTACATGTATGATATTTACTTACTGTCTACTGCGTAGAGTTTATCATACACCTAGATGAACTTATGACATTACAGTTAAGCCAATACAAGATATTAGAGTAAGTCTGAATGTGTCCATCGCTTCGCTATTAAATTGCTGTATGTATGAGATTTACTTACTGGCTACTGGGTAGAAATTATCATACACCTAGTCCAACTTTTAACCATATTTTCTTACTGGTGCCAGCTCCGTATGTTACAGTATCAATACCCTTGCTACATCAGCAGTCAGCTTTGATGCATGTACATCTCGGTCAAAACGTTATAGTGATATTGTGTTTGTAACGTGGTACTTCGTCCTAATACCACAGTTACAAGTAATTTATTAATTTAATCAGGGACGACGGCCCCGAAGAACACGTCTCTGTCGTCGCCGTGGGTTGACGAGTCAACCCGTCGGGACACGGTAGCGGAGATAGGACGATCTCCTACGTACCGACGCGCGTGGCGGGAATATCGGGAATCGGAAGTGTTGCGGGTTAATTTATTATTGAAAATAATAACGCGACCGTTACGTTAATATAAAATAAATAAATATTTATTTGATAAATTTACACGGAGGTGCCCGACAATACTTAACGGGGCGTTCTCCCGGTCGCGTGGTATATACGCGGCAAGCAGGGGCTGCCCCCGTGCTCGCCCCGCGCAATACCCAAACGATTTCGGTAGCACCGGTATGCTACCGAACAAACACACGTGTCCACGCACACAACACACTCTAATAGAATACCGACCAATGTCGGGTACTTACCGGGCTGGCTGGTCCATTGGCCCTGGTGTACGTCGGCGCCCCGACGTCTGCTGGCCGGTGGAGTCGGCCCGGTTTCCCGTCGTCCTCGACGGTGATCTGCAGGTGCGGCCCGCGGCCGCGGCGATTCGCCTACCTCGGGGAATACTCAACCCGAGGTATTTTGGTCCTTCGCACTGCACTACACTATCGCACTTGCACTCGCGTACGGCTTCCCGGATTACGGACGAACCGGTCCGGTACTTCCCGTGGCGCGCGAAACTAACGTGGCGAGATGTCAAAGGGTGCTGTCGCGGTCAAGACCGGCAGCGTACTGAGCTTTTCGGGAATTGTCGCATTCCCGAAAAGTATCTAACACACACACACAATAACAATAGTGTACATGGATGCTCGCACACATCCTCGCTCGTAGACATAAACACGCGCGTTTCGTGGCCTTGAAGAGGCAACGCACGAAACAATAACAATGTGCGAGATTTCAAGTTACAATATTCTATATACATACGAAATAATATAATACATTATGTATTATTTATTTCATTGCAACGACGTCTCGTCGCAAAGCCCCCCACTAAACTCCACATCATCCTACTGATGTGAGAGTTGAAAAGAGGGCAATGAAATAAATAATGACACGCACGCAATCGAATTCCTCGCCTAGACGAACTAGGGTCGAGGAGTGGTGAGGTTCTTCTCCAAGGTGGCCATCACCAGTCGCAGGATAGTGTCTCTTGCTTCCTTATTATCTCCTGCTACCGCCTCCAACAGCAAGCGACTCTCGCGGAGGAGGTCAGCATCGCTGCAGGAGGACATTGGTAGCCTGGTGACCACGTTGCTGGACATCCCCGACGTTGCGTCCATCATGGCGGAGGTGGAGGGCTGCTCAACCAAAGGAATTGGTGCAGGTTCAGGGGTCAGTACTGCCAGCTCGGCTGGATAGCCGATTTGCCTGAACAGGACGTTGAGACCGGTCTGCACCGTCTCCAAAGGTCCAGAGTTTGGGACACCCAAACCCTGCGCCAAGTGACGTAGGAACGTCTCTTGTGGGGGTACCTCTCGGATCAGCTCGACGCGGACTGGCTGAGCTACACTCTCTTCTCGTCCGCGGGTCTTATCCTCTTCAGCCTCTTGATGGCCGGATATTGCTGGAGGAGGCGGTGTTGGAGGTTGGGCTAGGGAGTTCTGGTATTCCCTAGCACGCTGCTCGACTAACCATTGAGCATGATCGCTCAGGGCGAGTCGTACTTCCTCAATCGGCCCGGTGTGGCGTAAGCCAAATTCGGCTGCCTGACGGCGGTCTGCCTCCTCGAGCCGCCGAGCAATTACCGTGGAAGCAAAGGATGCTTTGCTTCCCTGGGGCTGTACGTCCACAATACCCACCGGAGCTGCTCGGACTGTTGCGACGGTGGTCTCTTCCACCCGCCGCTTCTTTGCCTTACTGCGGCTTCCTCTCTGTCTGGCCCTCTTGGACACGGACTTCTCCTGTGTCCCAGACGTTGAAGGTTGGGATGCCGCTATTGTGTACTCGCTCTAATTTTTCCGTGGCGAGCCGATCATCGCTGGCCTAGGATTTTCTCCTTGGCGGAACGTATCTCTTTAAATCAGATACGTGTACTTCAGACCTTTTCCGTCCAGACTCTTCAAGTCTTAGGACTACTGGTGATAGTATCTCCTTGACTTCAAAGGGTCCGTCGTACTTAGGCGCCAATTTGGCCGAAATACCTTTGGCCCCGTGCGATAACGTTCTACACTTCCTCATGACTAAATCGCCTACTTGGAAGGAAGCCACGCGTCTATTTTTGTTATAGACTTTCTCTTGACGTCTCTGCTCTTCATCTATGTGTTTCCGCACTAGATCTCGAAGGGCATCAAGACGTTTGAGTCGATCCATCCACATCTCGGGATCGATAGGAATTTTAAATTCCCTCTTCTCAACCTCTCTACGCAGACTCTTTACCGGTTGAGGATGACGTCCAAAATTGAGGAAAGCTGGGGAAACCTTCGTACTTGATTGCGTTGCCGTATTAATAGCATGACGGAATTCATGTAGATGTTCATCCCAGCTGCGATGATCGGAATCCACAAAGGCCGCGATCATCGTCTTTAAAGTCCTGTTTGTTCGCTCGACGGGGTTGGCTTGCGGTCGGTAAGGAGGAGTCGTGATCTGTTTTATCCCGTAATCCTCAAGCATTTGTGTCAACTTATTATTGACGAACTCTGTACCATTATCCGTAAGGAAGTAATCAGGAGTTTCCCAACGAAACAGTATGAGTTCCTCAAATGCTTTCGCAACCGACTTACCGGTAGCAGCTCGTAACGGTTTTAATTCAACCCACCTCGTGAACAAATCTTGTAAGACCAGTATATATTTGTATTGGTTCTTACTACGAGGCAGTTCCGTTATATCTGCCGCAACCACTGCCCACGGTCTCTCAATATTACGCTTGCCCATCAAACCTTGAGGGCCCGCCTGTGAGACTTTATATCGTTGGCAGTCTATACACTGCACAACGAATTGCCTGACATCGTGATAGATACCCGGCCAATAATAGTCTCTTGCCACTCGGTCATAGGTCTTCTCCACTCCTAAATGACCACACGATGGAGGGCAATGCGAATCCTCTAGTACGCGCGTCCTATGTTCAATGGGCACAACCAATCTCCATCCCTCCTCTTGACCCGTGATTGGGTCCAGCAGCTTATCGGTCGTGAATCGATAAAGCATTCCATCCTCAATTTTCCATTGCGGAAACTTTTGAGGACTGGACCTCACATCATCCAATCTGGCGATGTACCATGGGTCGGTAATCACGTCAAAGGAGGCTATTTCAACTTCGTCCGAGTCCAGGTTAACAGCGCGAGAGAGTGCGTCGGGAACATAATGTAGTGCACCTTTCTTGTGCACAATCTCGAAGTCCCACTGTTGCATCTCAAGCACCCAGCGCGCTAGTCTGCCGGTGGGCTCTTTAAGAGTTTTCAACCATTTGAGCGCGCTGTGGTCCGTCACAGCTTTGAAACGATACGCTTCAATATATGGCCGAAGTTTCTTAATTGCCCAGATTAAGGCTAGACACTCTTTCTCCGTCGTCATGTAATTACGCTCCGCCTTGTTCAACACTCGGCTGACGTAAACGATCGGATGCTCGAAACCATCTTCATCTTCTTGGGTTAACACAGCCCCAATAGCGTAATCACTCGCGTCACTCTGGACCGAGAAAGGCTTAGAGAAGTCTGGTCGAGCAAGCACTGGCGCGCCGGCTAGAGCTAACCTGAGTTCACGGAACGCCGCGTCCTGCTCTGGTCCCCACTCCCATGGCTGGTCCTTACGAAGTAATCTCACGAGAGGGATCTTAATATCCGACTCTCGATTTATAAAACGAGAATACCAACCGACCATGCCAAGGAAGGAACGAAGTTGTTTAACATTTCTTGGGGTCGGATAATTTAGGACAGGAGCCACTCGATCCACATCGGGTCGAAGTCCATCACCATCCAGGCGGTACCCCAGGAACGTAACGCTCGAGCAACAGAACTGACACTTCTCTCTGTTCAATTCTAGCCCTGCGTCCACTAGTGTCCTTAGAACCATTTCCAACCATTTTAAATGTTCCTCGAAAGTTTCGGTTATAACGATTAGATCGTCCAGGTAACCGAAAACATGAGGTTCAACTTCGGGACCAAATAGAGCATCGATCAACCGTGCAAATGTCATGGGTGCATTCATCAGTCCGAACGGCATCCGTGTGAACTGCCACAACCCAGACCCAGGCACAGCGAAGGCGGTGTAATGTCGACTAATTTCTGACATTAACACTTGGAAATATGCCTTCTTAAGATCGATCTTAGAGATGAATTTGGCGTTATGTAACTTATCCAGAATCGAATCCATATTCGGTATTGGATATGAGTCACGTTTTGTTACCGCATTCAAATCTCGGAAGTCTATGCAAAAACGATAGCTACCTTCGTCTTTGCGGACTATCACTGGAGCGGCAGACCATTCACTTGCACTCGGTTCGATTATTCCTCTCTCAAACATTTTTCTGACTTCTTGCTGGGCGAATTCGAGGACTTTAGGCGACATACGTCTTGGTTTGTGACGTACTGGTCGTGCACCTGGCTCTACTTCCACGTGATGTTCGATCAACGTAGTAAAGCCATGCATATCGCCTGGTGGTGGTAATAAGTTCTCTACTAACTTTCTTACCCTCTCTCGCTGGTCATCGTTAATCTCGATGATACCTGCACACTCTGCGAGAATCCTCGTGTCTCCGTCTCGGACTCCGTCCTTGACAAAAGACTGCCATTTTCCGGCGCCAACACGCCAGAGGGCATCGCCAATTTTAACCTCGATGTTCCAATGTTGAAGGAAGTCCATACCGAGGATCATCGAGTGTTCCATACTCTCTACTATTCTCAGTTGGATGTTGCCATCTAATCCCTCAATTCCGAATAGAACATCTAACAAACCTAGGACTTTCAGTGCCGGTCCTGCGACACCCCGCACGACTACCTTGGCCGGTTTCCACTTATCCCTGTAGCATTCCGCTACGTCAACGCGTATAAGTGAAACCATTGCTCCTGGGTCGAACAATGCTTTAAAGTCCTTGCCACCAAGTCTTACCGAGAAGAACAAACGGTTTTCGGATTGCACTCCCGCAACCATGTCTTCGGCTTGACTGTCAAGTAGAGCTGGAGTCGAACTTGTCTCTCTGGACGTCTTCGGGACGGCTCCTGCCCCCCCCCTGAACTGTTCTAATCGGCAACGATTTTGAACTGTTCATTACCTGATCAAGAGAGACAGTCGTTTTACTCTCATTAGACTGTTTTAAACTCTTTTCTTTGATCGAAGGTTGGGGTGACAATGAGTAACGAATATCATCGTTCTCCTTGGTGGGGTTACACAGGTTTAGAGTTTTTCTCTCATTCTCTATTTCCTTGAGTAACCGTTTGTGTTGGTTAACTGCCTGCCTACGGAGTACTTCAGACCAGAAAGACTCTTTGTTTTTCTTGATCTCTAGAAGTTCTAAATCTGCTTTGTTCGGTGCTTCGAACGTTGGAGTTAGCTTGGAAGGAGTCTCAGCCTTAACCATAGGTAACTCAGCAGATTTCGGCAAATTCGGATGTTCAGAGGTATTCTCTCTTACCTTCTGAACGTTTGTTTGCTCTCCGTTTAGCAGTTCAGCGAAGTCAGTGAGGTGTTTGTCCTTCTTAACAAACAACCTCGCGGGTTCACCAACCCGTATTTCTTGCCCCCTAGAGCTATTACGCTCTTTTAATTGCGTGCAGGGCCCAGGGGGCGATTCTGGTACCCTGCCGCTAGGTTTCCCAGATATTGCCGTACATGCTCACACTTTGGGCAATTATCTAGGGTTACCCCAGTTGTGTGGCACACCTGACACTCAATGGGCGCTGCCACGTTCGGGCACTGGTCCGCTGTATGTCCCATACTTGCGCAATGTAGGCAAGTCTGATTGGGACAATCGGAATATCGATGTCCTACTTTATGGCATGTAAAACATATGCCAAAGAAGGGACTATTCGGATTCCTTTGCAAACCAGCGTCTTGGGTCTGCCTCTGCGTAGTACGATCATATACCGTGCTTTGTCTACGTTGAGGCGTATAGACGGGTGTCGTCTGAGCTTGAGCAACGTATTGTTTCGGCCTAGCACCGGTATATTGTTGCTGCTTTGACCCTGTCTGTCTATTTCCCGAAGATTGTCTCGCGTTATTAATATTTTGTGCACCCACAAAATTTTTACTTTCTTGCAAGTACTGACGTTGACTAGTGTTGCGAGTACCATACACATTGGCTACTTCACAATCACTTGAAGATGGGCTAGAAGAATGTTTCTTATTTTTCTTGCTCCTTTTCTTTTTCAACGTTTTCTTCTTCGGTGGTGGAGATGGCTGGGGAGCCGGTTGGCTCTTCTTATTCTCAACTAATGAGGCCACTTTTCCCGAAACTTTGGACGAACTCCGTTTTGGGAAAGCTTGTGGGATATGAACTTGCTCTCTTGGTGTGGGTTCCGCAAATCTCTTGTCCCATACCAAGTGTTGTTCATATTCTTTGCCATATTTCATTATGTCTTCGAAATTATTTATGGATCTCGAGGACATAAATTTACGGCACTCCGGTCTCAGTTGAGAATATGCCATCTCTACTTGTTGGCGCAACGGAGGAGGTCGGCGGAATTTCCGCACAATAGCCTTAAAGCAATTTAGGTATTTTACGACCTTCTCTCCTTTGCCTTGCGTGCGGCGTTGTAGATCCTCGAACAAATCTTGATCTCGCAACTCCTGACCGTATTCATTCAAAAATTCATTTTCGAAGTCATACCAGTTATGTAAAGAAGATTGGACGGCCCTATACCAAAATAGGGCTGTCTTCTTAAACACGCAAGGCAATGCGCTCAGTATACGCCGGTCAGAGAACTGGTCGTCATTCCTGAAGTCTTGTAAACTATCTAGGAATTCTTCGGCATCGTCGTTGGTCTCCCCATCGAACGATAGACCCCAGTCTCTGAGGGCTCTTGCACAACCAGGCCGATCCTTTCTATCTCTCATTGGTGGCTGGTCGTATCCCAAAGGGACTAATGCACCCATGTCCTCACTTTGGTTATTCCTATCATGCCGGTGCGCATCCCGACTCGGCGATGGTACTCTACTACGTCTATCAGGGAGGCGCTCCTTGCGATATCTTCTCGCATAGTAAGCGGTTGCATCCTCCCTATTTGCAGCGTAATATTCGTCCGAATCTAAGTTACTCATATTAGAATCGGTTTGAGTACCTTGATCGCGTCTAGCGACAGCTCGCTCATGCTCGACGGGATCATTATTCATTTCGCGGGATCTGTTGTAACCACTGTCACACTGTGTAGAGGCTTCCCTCCTAGTGTAAGTACTTTGGTTACGATCGGACGTTCGAGACTTACTATTCCCTTCATTCGGTAACCGTCTAGAAGTGGATGTTGCACTCCTGTGATAGCGCTCACCTTCCGAGAACGATTCATCATCTGCTTCTTCTGGTGCTGGCGCATATCTGTGTGAGGAGGTCCTGTTGTTATGCTTGTCATAACTAACCTTCCTCTGACAGGTACCGTATTGATCGCGATTATGTGAACGATAATCTGGAGCTTCCCTCCGATTATCAGTCGACTGCCTGCGATCGTTGGAAGGGAGTTCATAATCCCTGCTCGTCTGTTGCCGCGACTTATTTGACTGAATCTCCGAAACGCGCTTTTTAATAGCTCCAGAACTACTAAAATGGCTGGGAGTAGACCGTCCATGTGCATCGGAATTCAGTCCAAAATCGTTACGACGATTGGTGCCCTTTTCCACTGGGTTGTGGTTACCAACCAACGAGTTACGCTGATCCCGGTGTGACGCATGTGATGAATTTATAGCATGCGTCTCACCTAGAGTAGTGTATGTGGCGGTCGACACCGTCACTTGTCTCGAAGGTAGTGAGTTAGCCGTCGGAATCGCCGCTTCTGTGTCAATGCCTGCTGCATTATCAGAAAGCGGTCTTAATTCACCCGTCGGCGTGGGCACTCTACTATGTGTAGTCACATTTCCCTCTTCTTCCTGAATGGGGGTTATGTGCTCACTTGTTGGTCTATCGTCTGACAACTCAGACTCTATAGACCTGTCGGTACCAGAAGGGATCACACTACCTCTTCTGGAGCGCTTTTGGTGCTTCTGCCAGAACTGTGGACAAGCTAAGGGCTTCGTCGCTGGTTGGGCAGAAGTATCCTCGTCGTAATTAGGATACCAAGGCACGTCGATTTGAGGATCATAACACTTAATCCTGTGTCTCAAAAGGCGCTCTCTACACTCAAACTCTTCGCTATTAGCATTAAGGTGCAAACGATCGAGCTGGGCGTAGATCTCCTCCAAAGGAAGTGATCTAATGTCCTTTTTAATGTGCCTCGCATCCCGCGAGTCACTAAGTATTTTGCACATACGCGTCTCGTAGCTGCCCATCGTAATTTTTTTTTTGATAAGGCAGAGACGACGTTGTGCACCTGGGGATTTCTTCTCAGCTGGCGCACCAACTGCTTCCCCGTATGCCCTGTAAAGTTTGGACAACTGAGGAGATAGCTCAGAGTCCAGATTCAAATATAGAGTACAAAACTACTCTATATGAGAGGGCATACCTTACATAAAGAGAAAAGAACGCAACAAAATTCCGATCCGAACTTGGCAAACTAAATAAATAATAAAAAACTAAATAAAACAACAAAGAAAATTAATGTAAATTAATATAATTTTTATAAACAAACTACAAAAAAAAAATTTTTGTTTGCCACCAGATTCGAAAGCTTAATCGAATCTGTATTCGGATCAAAGAAAAAAATTTTTGCTGACGATCTTCTCTTTAAACCTAAGTAAAATTGCAAACGATACTTGGACCAATCCAAGACCGAATTAATTTGACAAACAAATTAATTTGGTAACAATTTAAAAATAAATTGCCATCGATTGCAACTTACAAAGAAAAATACTAATACAAAAAAAAATATTTTAATTCGCTGACACGAGAAATTAAAAATTAAGGAAGGAGTAATTGCTCGACGACTCGAGGAGGCAGACCGCCGACAGGCGGCAGATTTCGGTCTGCACCATAGCGGGCCGATTGAGGAGGTGCGACGCGCCTTGGGCGATCATGCTCAAAGGCTGGTCGAACAGCGTCGTAGGGAATACCAGGACTCACTGGCCCGTCCTCCTACACCGCCTCCTCCAGCAATATCTGGCCTTCAAGAGGCCGAAGAGGATAAGACCCGTGGACGAGAAGAGAGCGTGGCTCAGCCAGTCCACGTCGAGCTGGTCGAGGACGTACCCCCGCACGAGACGTTCTTACGTCGCCTGGCGCAGGGTCTGGGAGTACCAGAGTCTGGACCCTTAGATGAGGTGCAGGCGGGTCTTAACGCCTTGCTCCGGCGAGTAGGCTACCCAGCCGAATTGTCGTTGCTGACCCCTTATCCTGCACCTCCGATTCCATTGGTCGAACCGCCCTCTGTTCCGACCAGGATGGACACAACGTCGGGGACGAGCACCAATGTCATCACCGCGCCACCGAGACAACCCGGCAACGATGCTGACCTTCTTCGGGAGTGTCGCTTGTTGTTAGAAGCGGTGGCAGGAGACAATCCCGCAGCGAGAGACGTCGTCCTGCGGCTGGTGATGGCCACCTTGGAGAAAAACCTCACCACTCCTCGACCCTAGTTCGTCTAGGCGAGGGAGCTCGATTGCGTGCGCGTTATTATTTATTTCATTGCCCTCTTTTCAACTCTCACATCAGTAGGATGATGTGGAGTTTAGTGGGGGGCTTTGCGACGAGACGTCGTTGCAATGAATTAAATAATATTTAATGTATTATCTTATTCTCCTGTATATAGAATATTATGTCTTACAATCTCGCACGTTGTTATTGTTTCGTGCGTTGCCTCTTCAAGGCCACGAAACGCGCGTGTTTATGTCTACGAGCGAGGATGTGTGCGAGCATCCATGTACACTATTGTTATTGTGTGTGTGTGTTAGATACTTTTCGGGAATGCGACAATTCCCGAAAAGCTCAGTACGCTGCCGGTCTTGACCGCGACAGCACCCTTTGACATCTCGCCACGTTAGTTTCGCGCGCCACGGGAAGTACCGGACCGGTTCGTCCGTAATCCGGGAAGCCGTACGCGAGTGCAAGTGCGATAGTGTAGTGCAGTGCGAAGGACCAAAATACCTCGGGTTGAGTATTCCCCGAGGTAGGCGAATCGCCGCGGCCGCGGGCCGCACCTGCAGATCACCGTCGAGGACGACGGGAAACCGGGCCGACTCCACCGGCCAGCAGACGTCGGGGCGCCGACGTACACCAGGGCCAATGGACCAGCCAGCCCGGTAAGTACCCGACATTGGTCGGTATTCTATTAGAGTGTGTTGTGTGCGTGGACACGTGTGTTTGTTCGGTAGCATACCGGTGCTACCGAAATCGTTTGGGTATTGCGCGGGGCGAGCACGGGGGCAGCCCCTGCTTGCCGCGTATATACCACGCGACCGGGAGAACGCCCCGTTAAGTATTGTCGGGCACCTCCGTGTAAATTTATCAAATAAATATTTATTTATTTTATATTAACGTAACGGTCGCGTTATTATTTTCAATAATAAATTAACCCGCAACACTTCCGATTCCCGATATTCCCGCCACGCGCGTCGGTACGTAGGAGATCGTCCTATCTCCGCTACCGTGTCCCGACGGGTTGACTCGTCAACCCACGGCGACGACAGAGACGTGTTCTTCGGGGCCGTCGTCCCTGATTAAATTAATAAATTACTTGTAACTGTGGTTACATTGCCACGTTACATTGCGACGAGACGTCGTTGCAATGAAATAAATAATACATAATGTATTATATTATTTCGTATGTATATAGAATATTGTAACTTGAAATCTCGCACATTGTTATTGTTTCGTGCGTTGCCTCTTCAAGGCCACGAAACGCGCGTGTTTATGTCTACGAGCGAGGATGTGTGCGAGCATCCATGTACACTATTGTTATTGTGTGTGTGTGTTAGATACTTTTCGGGAATGCGACAATTCCCGAAAAGCTCAGTACGCTGCCGGTCTTGACCGCGACAGCACCCTTTGACATCTCGCCACGTTAGTTTCGCGCGCCACGGGAAGTACCGGACCGGTTCGTCCGTAATCCGGGAAGCCGTACGCGAGTGCAAGTGCGATAGTGTAGTGCAGTGCGAAGGACCAAAATACCTCGGGTTGAGTATTCCCCGAGGTAGGCGAATCGCCGCGGCCGCGGGCCGCACCTGCAGATCACCGTCGAGGACGACGGGAAACCGGGCCGACTCCACCGGCCAGCAGACGTCGGGGCGCCGACGTACACCAGGGCCAATGGACCAGCCAGCCCGGTAAGTACCCGACATTGGTCGGTATATCTTTAGAGCGTGTTGAGTGAGTGTGTGTGTGTATGTTTGTTCGGTAGCACACCGGTGCTACCGAAACCGATTGGGTATTGCGCGGGGCGAGCACGGGGGCAGCCCCTGCTTGCCGCGTATATACCACGCGACCGGGAGAACGCCCCGTTAAGTATTGTCGGGCACCTCCGTGTAAAATTATCAAATAAATATTTATTTATTTTATATTAACGTAACGGTCGCGTTATTATTTTCAATAATAAATTAACCCGCAACACTTCCGATTCCCGATATTCCCGCCACGCGCGTCGGTACGTAGGAGATCGTCCTATCTCCGCTACCGTGTCCCGACGGGTTGACTCGTCAACCCACGGCGACGACAGAGACGTGTTCTTCGGGGCCGTCGTCCCTGATTAAATTAATAAATTACTTGTAACTGTGGTATTAGGACGAAGTACCACGTTACAGTAGCTAAGAAAAATTACAGGAGTAAATCTGAATATTTCCATCGTTTCGCAATTTGGCTGCTACATGTATGATATTTACTTACTGTCTACTGCTTAGAGTTTATCATACACCTAGATGAACTTATGACATTACAGTTAAGCCAATACAAGATATAAGAGTAAGTCTGAATGTGTCCATCGCTTCGCTATTAAATTGCTGTATGTATGAGATTTACTTACTGGCTACTGGGTAGAAATTATCATACACCTAGTCCACCTTTTAACCATACATTTTTACTGGTGCCAGCACCTCATGTTACAATATCAATACCCTTGCTACATCAGTAGTCAGCTTTGATGCATGTTCATCTCGGTCGCAATGTTATAGTGATATTGTTAAGCGAAGAAAAATTACAAGAATGTATCTGAATATTTCCATCTTTTCTCAATTTAGCTGCTACATGTATGATATTTATTTACTGCCTACTGGGTAGAGTTTATAATACACTTAGACGAACATATAACAATACAGTTAAGCAAGGTTAAGTTACGAGTTTAGATTTGAATCTGTGCATCCTTTCGCAATTAAATTGCTGTATTTATGAGATTTACTTCGTGCATACTCGATAGAAATTATCATACACGTACTCTAATTATTAACCATACTTTCTTACTGGTACCATCTCCGTACCTTACAGTATCAATACCCTTGCTACATGAGAAGTCAGCTTTGATGCATGTACATCTCGGTCAAAACGTTATAGTGATATTGTTAAGCGGTGGAAAAATACAAGAGTAGATCTGAATATTTCCATCTTTTCGCAATTTATCTGCTACACGTATGATATTTACTTACTGCTTACTGGGTAGAAATTATCATACACCTAGTCCATCTTTTAACCATACATTTTTACTGATGCCAGCACCTCATGTTACAATATCAATACCCTTGCTACATCAGTAGTCAGCTTTGATGCATGTTCATCTCGGTCGCAATGTTATAGTGATATTGTTAAGCGAAGAAAAATCACAAGAGTACATCTGAATATTTCCACCTTTTCTCAATTTAGCTGCTACATGTATGATATTTACTTACTGCCTACTGGGTAGAGTTTATCATACACTTAGACGAACATATAACAATACAGATAAGCGAGGGTAAATTACGAGTTTGGATTTGAATCTGTGCATCCTTTCGCAAATAAATTGCTGTATTTATGAGATTTACTTAGTGCATACTCGGTAGAAATTATCATACACCTAGTCCATCTTTTAACCATACATTTTTACTGGTGTCAGCACCTCATGTTACAATATCAATACCCTTACTACATCAATAGTCAGCTTTGATGCATGTTCATCTCGGTCGCAATGTTATAGTGATATTGTTAAGCGAAGAAAAATTACAAGAATGTATCTGAATATTTCCATCTTATCTCAATTTAGCTGCTACATGTATGATGTTTATTTACTGCCTACTGGGTAGAGTTTATCATACACTTAGACGAACATATAACAATACAGATAAGCGAGGGTAAATTACGAGTTTGGATTTGAATCTTTGCATCCTTTCGCAATTAAATTGCTATATTTATGAGATTTACTTAGTGCATACTCGGTAGAAATTATCATACACGTACTCTAATTTTTAACCATTCTTTCTTACTGGTGCCAGCTCCGTATCTTACAGTATCAATACCCTTGCTACATGAGAAGTCATCTTTGATTCATGTACATCTCGTTTACAACGTCATATTGATAATGTTAAGTGAAGGAAAATCACAAGAGTACATCTGAATATTTCCACCTTTTCGCAATTTAGCTGCTACATGTATGATATTTACTTACTGCCTGTTGGGTAGAGTTTATCATACACTTAGACGAACATATAACAATACAGATAAGCGAGGATAAATTACGAGGGTAGATCTGAATGTGTCCATCGCTTCGCTATTAAATTGCTGTATGTATGAGATTTACTTACTGGCTACTGGGTAGAAATTATCATACACCTAGTCCATCTTTTAACCATATTTTCTTACTGGTGCCAGCTCCGCAACTTACATTATCAATACCCTTGCTACAACAGTAGTAAGCTTTGATGCATGTACATCTCGGTAATAACGTTATTGTGATATTGTGTAGTTAAGAAAAATTACAAGAGTAAATCTGAATATTTCCATCCTTTCGCAATTTGGCTGCTATATGTATGATATTTCCTTACTGTCTACTGGGTAGAGATTATCATACACCTAGACGAACATATAACAATGCAGTTAATCGAGGATAAATTACGTGTGTGGATCTGAATCTGTGCATACTTTTGCAATTATATTGCTGCATGTATGAGATTTACTTCGTATCTACTCGGTAAAAATTATCATACACTTAGTCGACCTTTTAACAAAATTTTCTTACTGGTGCCAGCTCCGCATCTTACATTATCAATACCCTTGCTACATCAGTAGTCAGCTTTGATGCATGTACATCTCGGTCGCAATGTTATAGTGATATTGTTAAGTGAAGGAAAATTACAAGAGTACATCTCAATATTTCCACCTTTTCTCAATTTAGCTGCTACATGTATGATATTTACTTACTGCCTGTTGGGTAGAGTTTATCATACACTTAGATGAACATATAACAATACAGATAAGCGAGGGTAAATTACGAGTTTGGATTTGAATCTGTGCATCCTTTCGCAATTAAATTGCTTTATTTATGAGATTTACTTAGTGCATACTCGGTAGAAATTATCATACACGTACTCTAATTTTTAACCATACTTTCTTACTGGTGCCAGCTCCGTATCTTACAGTATTAATACCTTTGCTACATCAGCAGTCAGCTTTGATGCATGTACATCTCGGTCAAAACGTTATAGTGATATTGTGTAGCTAAGAAAAATTACAAGAGTAGGTCTGAATATTTCCATCTTTTCGCAATTTAGCTGCTACATGTATGATATTCACTTACTGTCTACTGCGTAGAGTTTATCATACACCTAGATGAACTTATGACATTACAGATAAGCCAATACAAGATATTAGAGTAAGTCTGAATGTGTCCATCGCTTCGCTATTAAATTGCTGTATGTATGAAATTTACTTACTGGCTACTGGATAGAAATTATCATACACCTAGTCCACCTTTTAACCATATTTTCTTACTGGTGCCAGCTCCGCAACTTACATTATCAATACCCTTGCTACAACAGTAGTCAGCTTTGATGCATGTACATCTCGGTAATAACGTTATTGTGATATTGTATAGCTAAGAAAAATTACAAGAGTAAATCTGAATATTTCCATCCTTTCGCAATTTGGCTGCTATATGTATGATATTTCCTTACTGCCTACTGGGTAGAGTTTATCATAGACCTAGATGAACATATAACAATACAGTTAAGCGAGGATAAATTACGAGGGTACATCTGAATGTGTTCATCCTTCCGCAATTATACTGCTGTATGTATGAGATTTACTTACTAGCTACTGGGTAGAAATTATCATACACCTAGTCCAACTTTTAACCATATTTTCTTACTGGTGCCAGCTCCGCATCTTACATTATCAATACCCTTGCTACATCAGTAGTCAGCTTTGATGCATGTACATCTCGGTCAAAACGATATAGTGATATTGTTAAGCGATGGAAAAATACAAGAGTAGATCTGAATATTTCCATCTTTTCGCAATTTATCTGCTACA
The DNA here is from genome assembly GCA_026168455.1 of Theocolax elegans. NCBI lineage: Eukaryota > Metazoa > Arthropoda > Insecta > Hymenoptera > Cerocephalidae > Theocolax > Theocolax elegans. Next base: position 89,698 of record JANSJX010000040.1, read on the forward strand.
TGTATGATATTTACTTACTGCTTGCTGGGTAGAAATTATCATACACCTAGTCCATCTTTTAACCATACATTTTTACTGATGCCTGCACCTCATGTTACAATATCAATACCCTTGCTACATCAGTAGTCAGCTTTGATGCATGTTCATCTCGGTCGCAATGTTATAGTGATATAGTTAAGCGAAGAAAAATCACAAGAGTACATCTGAATATTTCCACCTTTTCTCAATTTAGCTGCTACATGTATGATATTTACTTACTGCCTGTTGGGTAGAGTTTATCATACACTTAGACTAATTTTTAACCATACTTTCTTACTGGTGCCAGCTCCGTATCTTACAGTATCAATACCCTTGCTACATCAGTAGTCAGCTTTGATGCATGTACATCTCGGTCAAAACGTTATAGTGATATTGTGTAGCTAAGAAAAATTACAAGAGTAGGTCTGAATATTTCCATCTTTTCGCAATTTAGCTGCCACATGTATGATATTTACTTACTGTCTACTGGGTAGAGTTTATCATACACCTAGATGAACTTATGACATTACAGTTATGCCAGTACAAGATATTAGAGTAAGTCTGAATGTGTCCATCGCTTCGCTATTAAATTGCTGTATGTATGAGATTTACTTACTGGCTACTGGGTAGAAATTATCATACACCTAGTCCATCTTTTAACCATATTTTTTACTGGTGCCATCTCCGCAACCTACATTATCAATACCCTTGCTACAACAGTAGTCAGCTTTGATGCATGTACATCTCGGTAATAACGTTATTGTGATATTGTATAGCTAAGAAAAATTACAAGAGTAAATCTGAATATTTCCATCCTTTCGCAATTTGGCTGCTATATGTATGATATTTCCTTACTGCCTACTGGGTAGAGATTATCATACACCTAGACGAACATATAACAATGCAGTTAAGCGAGGATAAATTACGTGTGTGGATCTGAATCTGTGCATCCTTTCGCAATTAAATTGCTGGATGTATGAGATTTACTTCGTACCTACTCGGTAAAAATTATCATACACCTAGTCCACCTTTTAACAATATTTTCTTACTGGTGCCAGCTCCGCATCTTACATTATCAATACCCTTGCTACATCAGTAGTCAGCTTTGATGCATGTACATCTCGGTCGCAATGTTATAGTGATATTGTTAAGCGAAGAAAAATTACAAGAATGTATCTGAATATTTCCATCTTTTCTCAATATTGCTGCTACATGTATGATATTTATTTACTGCCTACTGGGTAGAGTTTATCATACACTTAGATGAACATATAACAATACAGATAAGCGAGGATAAATTACGAGTTTGGATTTGAATCTGTGCATCCTTTCGCAATTAAATTGCTGTATTTATGAGATTCACTTAGTGCATACTCGATAGAAATTATCATACACGTACTCTAATAATTAACCATACTTTCTTACTGGTACCATCTCCGTATCTTACAGTATTAATACCCTTGCTACATGAGAAGTCAGCTTTGATTCATGTACATCTCATTTACAACGTCATATTGATAATGTTAAGTGAAGGAAAATTACAAGAGTACATCTGAATATTTCCACCTGTTCGAAATTTAGCTGCTACATGTATGATATTTACTTACTGCCTGTTGGGTAGAGTTTATCATACACTTAGACAAACTTATGACATTACAGTTAAGCCAATACAAGATATTAGAGTAAGTCTGAATGTGTCCATCGCTTCGCTATTAAATTGCTGTATGTATGAGATTTACTTACTGGCTACTGGGTAGAAATTATCATACACCTAGTCCACCTTTTAACCATATTTTCTTACTGGTGCCAGCTCCGCAACTTACATTATCAATACCCTTGCTACAACAGTAGTCAGCTTTGATGCATGTACATCTCGGTCAAAACGTTATAGTGATATTGTGTAGCTAAGAAAAATTACAAGAGTAGGTCTGAATATTTCCATCTTTTCGCAATTTAGCTGCCACATGTATGATATTTACTTACTGTCTACTGGGTAGAGTTTATCATACACCTAGATGAACTTATGACATTACAGTTATGCCAGTACAAGATATTAGAGTAAGTCTGAATGTGTCCATCGCTTCGCTATTAAATTGCTGTATGTATGAGATTTACTTACTGGCTACTGGGTAGAAATTATCATACACCTAGTCCATCTTTTAACCATATTTTTTACTGGTGCCATCTCCGCAACTTACATTATCAATACCCTTGCTACAACAGTAGTCAGCTTTGATGCATGTACATCTCGGTAATAACGTTATTGTGATATTGTATAGCTAAGAAAAATTACAAGAGTAAATCTGAATATTTCCATCCTTTCGCAATTTGGCTGCTATATGTATGATATTTCCTTACTGCCTACTGGGTAGAGATTATCATACACCTAGACGAACATATAACAATGCAGTTAAGCGAGGATAAATTACGTGTGTGGATCTGAATCTGTGCATCCTTTCGCAATTAAATTGCTGGATGTATGAGATTTACTTCGTACCTACTCGGTAAAAATTATCATACACCTAGTCCACCTTTTAACAATATTTTCTTACTGGTGCCAGCTCCGCATCTTACATTATCAATACCCTTGCTACATCAGTAGTCAGCTTTGATGCATGTACATCTCGGTAATAACGTTATTGTGATATTGTGTAGCTAAGAAAAATTACAAGAGTAGATCTTAATATTTCCATCTTTTCGCAATTTAGCTGCTACATGTATGATATTTACTTACTGTCTACTGCGTAGAGTTTATCATACACCTAGATGAACTTATGACATTACAGTTAAGCCAATACAAGATATTAGAGTAAGTCTGAATGTGTCCATCGCTTCGCTATTAAATTGCTGTATGTATGAGATTTACTTATTGGCTACTTGGTAGAAATTATCATACACCTAGTCCACCTTTTAACCATATTTTCTTACTGGCGCCAGCTCCGCAACTTACATTATCAATACACTTGCTACAACAGTAGTCAGCTTTGATGCATGTACATCTCGGTAATAACGTTATTGTGATATTGTATAGCTAAGAAAAATTACAAGAGTAAATCTGAATATTTCCATCCTTTCGCAATTTGGCTGCTATATGTATGATATGTCCTTACTGCCTACTGGGTAGATATTATAATACACCTAGACGAACATATAACAATGCAGTTAAGCGGGGATAAATTACGTGTGTGGATCTGAATCTGTGCATCCTTTCGCAATTATATTGCTGCATGTATGAGATTTACTTCGTACCTACTCGGTAAAAATTATCATACACCTAGTCCACCTTTTAACAATATTTTCTTACTGGTGCCAGCTCCGCATCTTACATTATCAATACCCTTGCTACATCAGTAGTCAGCTTTGATGCATGTACATCTCGGTAATAACGTTATTGTGATATTGTGTAGCTAAGAAAAATTACAAGAGTAGATCTTAATATTTCCATCTTTTCGCAATTTAGCTGCTACATGTATGATACTTACTTACTGTCTACTGCGTAGAGTTTATCATTCACCTAGATGAACTTATGACATTACAGATAAGCCAATACAAGATATTAGAGTAAGTCTGAATGTGTCCATCGCTTCGCTATTAACTTGCTGTATGTATGAGATTTACTTACTGGCTACTGGATAGAAATTATCATATACCTAGTCCACCTTTTAACCATATTTTCTTACTGGTGCCAGCTCCGCAACTTACATTATCAATACCCTTGCTACAACAGTAGTCAGCTTTGATGCATGTACATCTCGGTAATAACGTTATTGTGATATTGTATAGCTAAGAAAAATTACAAGAGTAAATCTGAATATTTCCATCCTTTCGCAATTTGGCTGCTATATGTATGATATTTCCTTACTGCCTACTGGGTAGATATTATAATACACCTAGACGAACATATAACAATACAGTTAAGCAAGGTTAAGTTACGAGTTTAGATTTGAATCTGTGCATCCTTTCGCAATTAAATTGCTGTATTTATGAGATTTACTTCGTGCATACTCGATAGAAATTATCATACACGTACTCTAATTATTAACCATACTTTCTTACTGGTGCCAGCTCCGCATCTTACATTGTCAATACCCTTGCTACATCAGTAGTCAGCTTTGATGCATGTACATCTCGGTCGCAATGTTATAGTGATATTGTTAAGCGAAGAAAAATTACAAGAATGTATCTGAATATTTCCATCTTTTCTCAATTTAGCTGCTACATGTATGATATTTATTTACTGCCTACTGGGTAGAGTTTATAATACACTTAGACGAACATATAACAATACAGTTAAGCAAGGTTAAGTTACGAGTTTAGATTTGAATCTGTGCATCCTTTCGCAATTAAATTGCTGTATTTATGAGATTTACTTAGTGCATACTCGATAGAAATTATCATACACGTACTCTAATTATTAACCATACTTTCTTACTGGTACCATCTCCGTACCTTACAGTATCAATACCCTTGCTACATGAGAAGTCAGCTTTGATGCATGTACATCTCGGTCAAAACGTTATAGTGATATTGTTAAGCGATGGAAAAATACAAGAGTAGATCTGAATATTTCCATCTTTTCGCAATTTATCTGCTACACGTATGATATTTACTTACTGCTTACTGGGTAGAAATTATCATACACCTAGTCCATCTTTTAACCATACATTTTTACTGATGCCAGCACCTCATGTTACAATATCAATACCCTTGCTACATCAGTAGTCAGCTTTGATGCATGTTCATCTCGGTCGCAATGTTATAGTGATATTGTTAAGCGAAGAAAAATTACAAGAATGTATCTGAATATTTCCATCTTTTCTCAATTTAGCTGCTACATGTATGATATTTATTTACTGCCTACTGGGTAGAGTTTATAATACACTTAGACGAACATATAACAATACAGATAAGCGAGGGTAAATTACGAGTTTGGATTTGAATCTGTGCATCCTTTCGCAAATAAATTGCTGTATTTATGAGATTTACTTAGTGCATACTCGGTAGAAATTATCATACACCTAGTCCATCTTTTAACCATACATTTTTACTGGTGCCAGCACCTCATGTTACAATATCAATACCCTTACTACATCAATAGTCAGCTTTGATGCATGTTCATCTCGGTCGCAATGTTATAGTGATATTGTTAAGCGAAGAAAAATTACAAGAATGTATCTGAATATTTCCATCTTATCTCAATTTAGCTGCTACATGTATGATGTTTATTTACTGCCTACTGGGTAGAGTTTATCATACACTTAGACGAACGTATAACAATACAGATAAGCGAGGGTAAATTACGAGTTTGGATTTGAATCTTTGCATCCTTTCGCAATTAAATTGCTATATTTATGAGATTTACTTAGTGCATACTCGGTAGAAATTATCATACACGTACTCTAATTTTTAACCATTCTTTCTTACTGGTGCCAGCTCCGTATCTTACAGTATCAATACCCTTGCTACATGAGAAGTCATCTTTGATTCATGTACATCTCGTTTACAACGTCATATTGATAATGTTAAGTGAAGGAAAATCACAAGAGTACATCTGAATATTTCCACCTTTTCGCAATTTAGCTGCTACATGTATGATATTTACTTACTGCCTGTTGGGTAGAGTTTATCATACACTTAGACGAACATATAACAATACAGATAAGCGAGGATAAATTACGAGAGTAGATCTGAATGTGTCCAACCTTTCGCAATTATACTGCTGTATGTATGAGATTTACTTACTGGCTACTGGGTAGAAATTATCATACACCTAGTCCATCTTTTAACCATATTTTCTTACTGGTGCCAGCTCCGCAACTTACATTATCAATACCCTTGCTACAACAGTAGTAAGCTTTGATGCATGTACATCTCGGTAATAACGTTATTGTGATATTGTGTAGTTAAGAAAAATTACAAGAGTAAATCTGAATATTTCCATCCTTTCGCAATTTGGCTGCTATATGTATGATATTTCCTTACTGTCTACTGGGTAGAGATTATCATACACCTAGACGAACATATAACAATGCAGTTAATCGAGGATAAATTACGTGTGTGGATCTGAATCTGTGCATACTTTTGCAATTATATTGCTGCATGTATGAGATTTACTTCGTATCTACTCGGTAAAAATTATCATACACTTAGTCGACCTTTTAACAAAATTTTCTTACTGGTGCCAGCTCCGCATCTTACATTATCAATACCCTTGCTACATCAGTAGTCAGCTTTGATGCATGTACATCTCGGTCGCAATGTTATAGTGATATTGTTAAGTGTAGGAAAATTACAAGAGTACATCTCAATATTTCCACCTTTTCTCAATTTAGCTGCTACATGTATGATATTTACTTACTGCCTGTTGGGTAGAGTTTATCATACACTTAGACGAACATATAACAATACAGATAAGCGAGGATAAATTACGAGAGTAGATCTGAATGTGTCCAACCTTTCGCAATTATACTGCTGTATGTATGAGATTTACTTACTGGCTACTGGGTAGAAATTATCATACACCTAGTCCATCTTCTAACCATATTTTCTTACTGGTGCCAGCTCCGCAACTTACATTATCAATACCCTTGCTACAACAGTAGTAAGCTTTGATGCATGTACATCTCGGTAATAACGTTATTGTGATATTGTGTAGCTAAGAAAAATTACAAGAGTAGATCTTAATATTTCCATCTTTTCGCAATTTAGCTGCTACATGTATGATATTTACTTACTGTCTACTGCGTAGAGTTTATCATACACCTAGATGAACTTATGAGATTACAGTTAAGCCAATATAAGATATTAGAGTAAATCTGAATGTGTCCATCGCTTCGCTATTAAATTGCTGTATGTATGAGATTTACTTACTGGCTACTGGGTAGAAATTATCATACACCTAGTCCATCTTTTAACCATATTTTCTTACTGGTGCCAGCTCCGCAACTTACATTATCAATACCCTTGCTACAACAGTAGTAAGCTTTGATGCATGTACATCTCGGTAATAACGTTATTGTGATATTGTGTAGTTAAGAAAAATTACAAGAGTAAATCTGAATATTTCCATCCTTTCGCAATTTGGCTGCTATATGTATGATATTTCCTTACTGTCTACTGGGTAGAGATTATCATACACCTAGACGAACATATAACAATGCAGTTAATCGAGGATAAATTACGTGTGTGGATCTGAATGTGTTCATCCTTCCGCAATTATACTGCTGTATGTATGAGATTTACTTACTAGCTACTGGGTAGAAATTATCATACACCTAGTCCAACTTTTAACCATATTTTCTTACTGGTGCCAGCTCCGCATCTTACATTATCAATACCCTTGCTACATCAGTAGTCAGCTTTGATGCATGTTCATCTCGGTCGCAATGTTATAGTGATATAGTTAAGCGAAGAAAAATCACAAGAGTACATCTGAATATTTCCACCTTTTCTCAATTTAGCTGCTACATGTATGACATTTACTTACTGCCTGTTGGGTAGAGTTTATCATACACTTAGACGAACATATAACAATACAGATAAGCGAGGGTAAATTACGAGTTTGGATTTGAATCTGTGCATCCTTTCGCAATTAAATTGCTGTATTTATGAGATTTACTTAGTGCATACTCGGTAGAAATTATCATACACGTACTCTAATTTTTAACCATACTTTCTTACTGGTGCCAGCTTCGTATCTTACAGTATCAATACCCTTGCTACATCAGCAGTCAGCTTTGATGCATGTACATCTCGGTCAAAACGTTATAGTGATATTGTGTAGCTAAGAAAAATTACAAGAGTAGGTCTGAATATTTCCATCTTTTCGCAATTTGGCTGCTATATATATGATATTTCCTTACTGCCTACTGGGTAGAGTTTATCATACACCTCGACGAACATATAACAATACAATTAAGCGAGGATAATTTAAGAGGGTGTAGCTGAATCTGTGCATACTTTTGCAATTAAATTGCTGTATGTATGAGATTTACTTACTGGCTACTGGGCAGAAATTATCATACACCTAGTCCATCTTTTAGCCATATTTTCTTACTGGTGCTAGCATCTCATCATACAGCATCAATACCCGTGCTACATCAGTAGTCAGCTTTGATGCCTGTACATCTCGGTCCAAAAGTCATAGTGATATTATTAAGCGCAGAAAAATTACAAGAGTAGATCTGAATATTTCCATATTTTCGCAATTTAGCTTCTACATGTATGATATTTGCTTACTGCCTACTGGGTAGAGTTTATCATAGACCTAGATGAACATATAACAATACAGTTAAGCGAGGATAAATTGCGAGGGTACATCTGAATGTGTTCATCCTTCCGCAATTATACTGCTGGATGTATGAGATTTACTTACGTAGCTACTGGGTAGAAAATTATCATACACCTAGTCCACCTTTTAACCATATTTTCTTATTGGTGCCAGATTCGCATCATACAGCTATCAATACCCTTGCTACATCAGTAGTCAGCTTTGATGCATGTACATCTCGGTCAAAACGTATAGTGATATTGTTAAGCGATGGAAAAATACAAGAGTAGATCTGAATATTTCCATCTTTTCGCAATTTATCTGCTACATGTATGTTATTTACTTACTGCCTGTTGGGTAGAGTTTATCATACACTTAGACGAACATATAACAATACAGATAAGCGAGGATAAATTACGAGTTGGTATTTGAATCTGTGCATCCTTCGCAATTAAATTGCTGTATTTATGAGATTCACTTAGTGCATACTCGGTAGAAATTATCATACACGTACTCTAATTATTAACCATACTTTCTTACTGGTACCATCTCCGTATCTTACAGTATCAATACCCTTGCTACATGAGAAGTCAGCTTTGATTCATGTACATCTCATTTACAACGTCATAGTGATAATGTCAAGTGAAGGAAAATTACAAGAGTACATCTGAATATTTCCACCTGTTCGAATTTAGCTGCTACATGTATGATTATTTACTTACTGCCTGTTGGGTAGAGTTTATCATACACTTAGACGAACATATAACAATACAGATAAGCGAGGGTAAATTACGAGTTTGGATTTGAATCTGTGCATCCTTTCGCAATTAAATTGCTGTATTTATGAGATTTACTTAGTGCATACTCGGTAGAAATTATCATACACGTACTCTAATTTTAACCATACTTTCTTACTGGTGCCATCTCCGTATCTTACAGTATCAATACCCTTGCTACATCAGTAGTCAGCTTTGATGCATGTACATCTCGGTCAAAACGTTATAGTGATATTGTGTAGCTAAGAAAAATTACAAGAGTAGGTCTGAATATTTCCATCTTTTCGCAATTTAGCTGCCACATGTATGATATTTACTTACTGTCTACTGGGTAGAGTTTATCATACACCTAGATGAACTTATGACATTACAGTTATGCCAGTACAAGATATTAGAGTAAGTCTGAATGTGTCCATCGCTTCGCTATTAAATTGCTGTATGTATGAGATTTACTTACTGGCTACTGGGTAGAAATTATCATACACCTAGTCCATCTTTTAACCATATTTTTTACTGGTGCCATCTCCGCAACCTACATTATCAATACCCTTGCTACAACAGTAGTCAGCTTTGATGCATGTACATCTCGGTAATAACGTTATTGTGATATTGTATAGCTAAGAAAAATTACAAGAGTAAATCTGAATATTTCCATCCTTTCGAAATTTGGCTGCTATATGTATGATATTTCCTTACTGCCTACTGGGTAGAGATTATCATACACCTAGACGAACATATAACAATGCAGTTAAGCGAGGATAAATTACGTGTGTGGATCTGAATCTGTGCATCCTTTCGCAATTAAATTGCTGGATGTATGAGATTTACTTCGTACCTACTCGGTAAAAATTATCATACACCTAGTCCACCTTTTAACAATATTTTCTTACTGGTGCCAGCTCCGCATCTTACATTATCAATACCCTTGCTACATCAGTAGTCAGCTTTGATGCATGTACATCTCGGTCGCAATGTTATAGTGATATTGTTAAGCGAAGAAAAATTACAAGAATGTATCTGAATATTTCCACCTGTTCGAAATTTAGCTGCTACATGTATGATATTTACTTACTGCCTGTTGGGTAGAGTTTATCATACACTTAGACGAACATATAACAATACAGATAAGCGAGGGTAAATTACGAGTTTGGATTTGAATCTGTGCATCCTTTCGCAATTATACTGCTGTATGTATGAGATTTACTTACTGGCTACTGGGTAGAAATTATCATACACCTAGTCCTTCTTTGAACCATATTTTCTTACTGGTGCCAGCTCCGCAACTTACATTATCAATACCCTTGCTACAACAGTAGTAAGCTTTGATGCATGTACATCTCGGTAATAACGTTATTGTGATATTGTATAGCTAAGAAAAATTACAAGAGTAAATCTGAATATTTCCATCCTTTCGCAATTTGGCTGCTATATGTATGATATTTCCTTACTGCCTACTGGGTAGAGATTATCATACACCTAGACGAACATATAACAATGCAGTTAAGCGAGGATAAATTACGTGTGTGGATCTGAATCTGTGCATCCTTTCGCAATTAAATTGCTGGGATGTATGAGATTTACTTCGTACCTACTCGGTAAAAATTATCATACACTTAGTCCACCTTTTAACAATATTTTCTTACTGGTGCCAGCTCCGCATCTTACATTATCAATACCCTTGCTACATCAGTAGTCAGCTTTGATGCATGTACATCTCGGTCGCAATGTTATAGTGATATTGTTAAGCGAAGAAAAATTACAAGAATGTATCTGAATATTTCCATCTTTTCTCAATTTAGCTGCTACATGTATGATATTTATTTACTGCCTACTGGGTAGAGTTTATAATACACTTAGACGAACATATAACAATACAGATAAGCGAGGATAAATTACGAGTTTGGATTTGAATCTGTGCATCCTTTCGCAATTAAATTGCTGTATTTATGAGATTCACTTAGTGCATACTCGGTAGAAATTATCATACACGTACTCTTATTTGTAACCATACTTTCTTACTGGTGCCAGCTCCGTATCTTACAGTATCAATACCCTTGCTACATCAGTAGTCAGCTTTGATGCATGTACATCTCGGTCAAAACGTTATAGTGATATTGTGTAGCTAAGAAAAATTACAAGAGTACATCTGAATATTTCCACCTTTTCCAATTTAGCTGCTATATGTATGATATTTCCTTACTGCCTACTGGGTAGATATTATAATACACCTAGACGAACATATAACAATACAGTTAAGCAAGGTTAAGTTACGAGTTTAGATTTGAATCTGTGCATCCTTTCGCAATTAAATTGCTGTATTTATGAGATTTACTTCGTGCATACTCGATAGAAATTATCATACACGTACTCTAATTATTAACCATACTTTCTTACTGGTGCCAGCTCCGCATCTTACATTGTCAATACCCTTGCTACATCAGTAGTCAGCTTTGATGCATGTACATCTCGGTCGCAATGTTATAGTGATATTGTTAAGCGAAGAAAAATTACAAGAATGTATCTGAATATTTCCATCTTTTCTCAATTTAGCTGCTACATGTATGATATTTATTTACTGCCTACTGGGTAGAGTTTATAATACACTTAGACGAACATATAACAATACAGTTAAGCAAGGTTAAGTTACGAGTTTAGATTTGAATCTGTGCATCCTTTCGCAATTAAATTGCTGTATTTATGAGATTTACTTAGTGCATACTCGATAGAAATTATCATACACGTACTCTAATTATTAACCATACTTTCTTACTGGTACCATCTCCGTACCTTACAGTATCAATACCCTTGCTACATGAGAAGTCAGCTTTGATGCATGTACATCTCGGTCAAAACGTTATAGTGATATTGTTAAGCGATGGAAAAATACAAGAGTAGATCTGAATATTTCCATCTTTTCGCAATTTATCTGCTACACGTATGATATTTACTTACTGCTTACTGGGTAGAAATTATCATACACCTAGTCCATCTTTTAACCATACATTTTTACTGATGCCAGCACCTCATGTTACAATATCAATACCCTTGCTACATCAGTAGTCAGCTTTGATGCATGTTCATCTCGGTCGCAATGTTATAGTGATATTGTTAAGCGAAGAAAAATTACAAGAATGTATCTGAATATTTCCATCTTTTCTCAATTTAGCTGCTACATGTATGATATTTCCTTACTGCTACTGGGTAGAGATTATCATACACCTAGACGAACATATAACAATGCAGTTAAGCGAGGATAAATTACGTGTGTGGATCTGAATCTGTGCATCCTTTCGCAATTAAATTGCTGGATGTATGAGATTTACTTCGTACCTACTCGGTAAAAATTATCATACACCTAGTCCACCTTTTAACAATATTTTCTTACTGGTGCCAGCTCCGCATCTTACATTATCAATACCATTGCTAAATCAGTAGTCAGCTTTGATGCATGTACATCTCGGTCGAATGTTATAGTGATATTGTTAAGCGAAGAAAAATTACAAGAATGTATCTGAATATTTCCATCTTTTCTCAATTTAGCTGCTACATGTATGATATTTATTTACTGCCTACTGGGTAGAGTTTATAATACACTTAGACGAACATATAACATACAGTTAAGCGAGGTTAAATTACGAGTTTGGATTTGAATCTGTGCATCCTTTCGCAATTAAATTGCTATATTTATGAGATTTACTTAGTGCATACTCGGTAGAAATTATCATACACGTACTCTAATTTTTAACCATTCTTTCTTACTGGTGCCAGCTCCGTATCTTACAGTATCAATACCCTTGCTACATGAGAAGTCATCTTTGATTCATGTACATCTCGTTTACAACGTCATATTGATAATGTTAAGTGAAGGAAAATCACAAGAGTACATCTGAATATTTCCACCTTTTCGCAATTTAGCTGCTACATGTATGATATTTACTTACTGCCTGTTGGGTAGAGTTTATCATACACTTAGACGAACATATAACAATACAGATAAGCGAGGATAAATTACGAGAGTAGATCTGAATGTGTCCAACCTTTCGCAATTATACTGCTGTATGTATGAGATTTACTTACTGGCTACTGGGTAGAAATTATCATACACCTAGTCCATCTTTTAACCATATTTTCTTACTGGTGCCAGCTCCGCAACTTACATTATCAATACCCTTGCTACAACAGTAGTAAGCTTTGATGCATGTACATCTCGGTAATAACGTTATTGTGATATTGTGTAGCTAAGAAAAATTACAAGAGTAGATCTTAATATTTCCATCTTTTCGCAATTTAGCTGCTACATGTATGATATTTACTTACTGTCTACTGCGTAGAGTTTATCATACACCTAGATGAACTTATGAGATTACAGTTAAGCCAATATAAGATATTAGAGTAAATCTGAATGTGTCCATCGCTTCGCTATTAAATTGCTGTATGTATGAGATTTACTTACTGGCTACTGGGTAGAAATTATCATACACCTAGTCCATCTTTTAACCATATTTTCTTACTGGTGCCAGCTCCGCAACTTACATTATCAATACCCTTGCTACAACAGTAGTAAGCTTTGATGCATGTACATCTCGGTAATAACGTTATTGTGATATTGTGTAGTTAAGAAAAATTACAAGAGTAAATCTGAATATTTCCATCCTTTCGCAATTTGGCTGCTATATGTATGATATTTCCTTACTGCCTACTGGGTAGAGATTATCATACACCTAGACGAACATATAACAATGCAGTTAAGCGAGGATAAATTACGTGTGTGGATCTGAATCTGTGATCCTTTCGCAATTAAATTGCTGGATGTATGAGATTTACTTCGTACCTACTCGGTAAAAATTATCATACACCTTAGTCCACCTTTTAACAATATTTTCTTACTGGTGCCAGCTCCGCATCTTACATTATCAATACCCTTGCTACATCAGTAGTCAGCTTTGATGCATGTACATCTCGGTCGCAATGTTATAGTGATATTGTTAAGCGAAGAAAAATTACAAGAATGTATCTGAATATTTCCATCTTTTCTCAATTTAGCTGCTACATGTATGATATTTATTACTGCCTACTGGGTAGAGTTTATAATACACTTAGACGAACATATAACAATACAGATTAAGCGAGGGATAAATTACGAGTTTGGATTTGAATCTGTGCATCCTTTCGCAATTAAATTGCTGTATTTATGAGATTTACTTAGTGCATACTCGGTAGAAATATCCATACACGTACTCTAATTTTTAACCATACTTTCTTACTGGTGCCAGCTCCGTATCTTACAGTATCAATACCCTTGCTACATCAGTAGTCAGCTTTGATGCATGTACATCTCGGTCAAAACGTTATAGTGATATTGTGTAGCTAAGAAAAATTACAAGAGTAGATCTGAATATTTCCATCTTTTCGCAATTTAGCTGCTACATGTATGATATTTACTTACTGTCTACTGCGTAGAGTTTATCATACACCTAGATGAACTTATGACATTACAGTATAAGCCAGATACAAGATTATTAGAGTAAGTCTGAATGTGTCCATCGCTTCGCTATTAAATTGCTGTATGTATGAGATTTACTTACTGGCTACTGGGTAGAAATTATCATACACCTAGTCCACTCTTTTAACCATATTTTCTTACTGGTGCCAGCTCCGCAACTTACATTATCAATACCCTTGCTACAACAGTAGTCAGCTTTGATGCATGTACATCTCGGTAATAAAGTTATTGTGATATTGTTATAGCTAAGAAAAATTACAAGAGTAAATCTGAATATTTCCATCCTTTCGCAATTTGGCTGCTATATGTATGATATTGCCTTACTGCCTACTGGGTAGAGTTTATCATAGACCTAGATGAACATATAACAATACAGTTAAGCGAGGATAAATTACGAGTGTGGATCTGAATCTGTGCATCCTTCGCAATTAAATTGCTGTATGTATGAGATTTACTTACGTAGCTACTCGGTAGAAATTATCATACACCTAGTCCACCTTTTAACCATATTTTCTTAACTGGTGCCAGCTCCGCATCTTACATTATCAATACCTTGCTAAATCAGTAGTCAGCTTTGATGCATGTACATCTCGGTCGAAAATGTATAGTGATATTGTTAAGCGAAGAAAAATTACAAGAGTAGATCTGAATATTTCCATCTTTTCGCAATTTAGTCTGCTACATGTATGATATTTACTTACTGCTTGCTGGGGGGGGTTAAGAAATTATCATACACTAGGTCCATCTTTTAACATACATTTTTATGATGCAGCACCCTCAATGTTCATATCTCAATACCCTTGCTACTCAGTCGTCATCTTTGATTGCATGTATCTCGGTCGCAAGTGATAGTGAGATAGTTAAGCGAAGAAAAATAACAAGAGTACATCTGAATCTTTCCACCTTTTATCAATTTAGCTGTACATGTTGATATTACTTACTGCCTGTTGGGTGAGTTTATCATCACTTAGACTAATTGTAACCATACTTTCTTACTGTTGCCTAGATCCGTAGTCTTACAGTAATCACTACCCTTGTACACAGTAGTCAGCTTTGATGCATGTACATTCTCGGTCAAAACGTTTATAGGAATATTGTGTAGCTAAGAAAATTACAAGAGTAGGTCTGAATATTTCCATCTTTTCGCAATTTAGCTGGCACATGTAGATATTTACTACTGTCTACTGGGTAGAGTTTATCATACACCTAGATGAACTTATGACATTACAGTTATGCCAGTACAAGATATTAGAGTAAGTCTGAATGTGTCCATCGCTTCGCTATTAAATTGCTGTATGTATGAGATTTACTTACTGGCTACTGGGTAGAAATTATCATACACCTAGTCCATCTTTTAACCATATTTTTTACTGGTGCCATCTCCGCAACCTACATTATCAATACCCTTGCTACAACAGTAGTCAGCTTTGATGCATGTACATCTCGGTAATAACGTTATTGTGATATTGTATAGCTAAGAAAAATTACAAGAGTAAATCTGAATATTTCCATCCTTTCGCAATTTGGCTGCTATATGTATGATATTTCCTTACTGCCTACTGGGTAGAGATTATCATACACCTAGACGAACATATAACAATGCAGTTAAGCGAGGATAAATTACGTGTGTGGATCTGAATCTGTGCATCCTTTCGCAATTAAATTGCTGGATGTATGAGATTTACTTCGTACCTACTCGGTAAAAATTATCATACACCTAGTCCACCTTTTAACAATATTTTCTTACTGGTGCCAGCTCCGCATCTTACATTATCAATACCCTTGCTACATCAGTAGTCAGCTTTGATGCATGTACATCTCGGTCGCAATGTTATAGTGATATTGTTAAGCGAAGAAAAATTACAAGAATGTATCTGAATATTTCCATCTTTTCTCAATATTGCTGCTACATGTATGATATTTATTTACTGCCTACTGGGTAGAGTTTATCATACACTTAGATGAACATATAACAATACAGATAAGCGAGGATAAATTACGAGTTTGGATTTGAATCTGTGCATCCTTTCGCAATTAAATTGCTGTATTTATGAGATTCACTTAGTGCATACTCGATAGAAATTATCATACACGTACTCTAATAATTAACCATACTTTCTTACTGGTACCATCTCCGTATCTTACAGTATTAATACCCTTGCTACATGAGAAGTCAGCTTTGATTCATGTACATCTCATTTACAACGTCATATTGATAATGTTAAGTGAAGGAAAATTACAAGAGTACATCTGAATATTTCCACCTGTTCGAAATTTAGCTGCTACATGTATGATATTTACTTACTGCCTGTTGGGTAGAGTTTATCATACACTTAGACAAACTTATGACATTACAGTTAAGCCAATACAAGATATTAGAGTAAGTCTGAATGTGTCCATCGCTTCGCTATTAAATTGCTGTATGTATGAGATTTACTTACTGGCTACTGGGTAGAAATTATCATACACCTAGTCCACCTTTTAACCATATTTTCTTACTGGTGCCAGCTCCGCAACTTACATTATCAATACCCTTGCTACAACAGTAGTCAGCTTTGATGCATGTACATCTCGGTCAAAACGTTATAGTGATATTGTGTAGCTAAGAAAAATTACAAGAGTAGGTCTGAATATTTCCATCTTTTCGCAATTTAGCTGCCACATGTATGATATTTACTTACTGTCTACTGGGTAGAGTTTATCATACACCTAGATGAACTTATGACATTACAGTTATGCCAGTACAAGATATTAGAGTAAGTCTGAATGTGTCCATCGCTTCGCTATTAAATTGCTGTATGTATGAGATTTACTTACTGGCTACTGGGTAGAAATTATCATACACCTAGTCCATCTTTTAACCATATTTTTTACTGGTGCCATCTCCGCAACTTACATTATCAATACCCTTGCTACAACAGTAGTCAGCTTTGATGCATGTACATCTCGGTAATAACGTTATTGTGATATTGTATAGCTAAGAAAAATTACAAGAGTAAATCTGAATATTTCCATCCTTTCGCAATTTGGCTGCTATATGTATGATATTTCCTTACTGCCTACTGGGTAGAGATTATCATACACCTAGACGAACATATAACAATGCAGTTAAGCGAGGATAAATTACGTGTGTGGATCTGAATCTGTGCATCCTTTCGCAATTAAATTGCTGGATGTATGAGATTTACTTCGTACCTACTCGGTAAAAATTATCATACACCTAGTCCACCTTTTAACAATATTTTCTTACTGGTGCCAGCTCCGCATCTTACATTATCAATACCCTTGCTACATCAGTAGTCAGCTTTGATGCATGTACATCTCGGTAATAACGTTATTGTGATATTGTGTAGCTAAGAAAAATTACAAGAGTAGATCTTAATATTTCCATCTTTTCGCAATTTAGCTGCTACATGTATGATATTTACTTACTGTCTACTGCGTAGAGTTTATCATACACCTAGATGAACTTATGACATTACAGTTAAGCCAATACAAGATATTAGAGTAAGTCTGAATGTGTCCATCGCTTCGCTATTAAATTGCTGTATGTATGAGATTTACTTATTGGCTACTTGGTAGAAATTATCATACACCTAGTCCACCTTTTAACCATATTTTCTTACTGGCGCCAGCTCCGCAACTTACATTATCAATACACTTGCTACAACAGTAGTCAGCTTTGATGCATGTACATCTCGGTAATAACGTTATTGTGATATTGTATAGCTAAGAAAAATTACAAGAGTAAATCTGAATATTTCCATCCTTTCGCAATTTGGCTGCTATATGTATGATATGTCCTTACTGCCTACTGGGTAGATATTATAATACACCTAGACGAACATATAACAATGCAGTTAAGCGGGGATAAATTACGTGTGTGGATCTG
Source organism: Theocolax elegans (assembly GCA_026168455.1). Classification (NCBI taxonomy): domain Eukaryota; kingdom Metazoa; phylum Arthropoda; class Insecta; order Hymenoptera; family Cerocephalidae; genus Theocolax; species Theocolax elegans. The sequence continues at coordinate 108,156 of JANSJX010000040.1, forward strand.
AATCTGTGCATCCTTTCGCAATTATATTGCTGCATGTATGAGATTTACTTCGTACCTACTCGGTAAAAATTATCATACACCTAGTCCACCTTTTAACAATATTTTCTTACTGGTGCCAGCTCCGCATCTTACATTATCAATACCCTTGCTACATCAGTAGTCAGCTTTGATGCATGTACATCTCGGTAATAACGTTATTGTGATATTGTGTAGCTAAGAAAAATTACAAGAGTAGATCTTAATATTTCCATCTTTTCGCAATTTAGCTGCTACATGTATGATACTTACTTACTGTCTACTGCGTAGAGTTTATCATTCACCTAGATGAACTTATGACATTACAGATAAGCCAATACAAGATATTAGAGTAAGTCTGAATGTGTCCATCGCTTCGCTATTAACTTGCTGTATGTATGAGATTTACTTACTGGCTACTGGATAGAAATTATCATATACCTAGTCCACCTTTTAACCATATTTTCTTACTGGTGCCAGCTCCGCAACTTACATTATCAATACCCTTGCTACAACAGTAGTCAGCTTTGATGCATGTACATCTCGGTAATAACGTTATTGTGATATTGTATAGCTAAGAAAAATTACAGGAGTAAATCTGAATATTTCCATCGTTTCGCAATTTGGCTGCTACATGTATGATATTTACTTACTGTCTACTGCTTAGAGTTATCATACACCTAGATGAACTTATGACATTACAGTTAAGCCAATACAAGATATAAGAGTAAGTCTGAATGTGTCCATCGCTTCGCTATTAAATTGCTGTATGTATGAGATTTACTTACTGGCTACTGGGTAGAAATTATCATACACCTAGTCCACCTTTTAACCATACATTTTTACTGGTGCCAGCACCTCATGTTACAATATCAATACCCTTGCTACATCAGTAGTCAGCTTTGATGCATGTTCATCTCGGTCGCAATGTTATAGTGATATTGTTAAGCGAAGAAAAATTACAAGAATGTATCTGAATATTTCCATCTTTTCTCAATTTAGCTGCTACATGTATGATATTTATTTACTGCCTACTGGGTAGAGTTTATAATACACTTAGACGAACATATAACAATACAGTTAAGCAAGGTTAAGTTACGAGTTTAGATTTGAATCTGTGCATCCTTTCGCAATTAAATTGCTGTATTTATGAGATTTACTTCGTGCATACTCGATAGAAATTATCATACACGTACTCTAATTATTAACCATACTTTCTTACTGGTACCATCTCCGTACCTTACAGTATCAATACCCTTGCTACATGAGAAGTCAGCTTTGATGCATGTACATCTCGGTCAAAACGTTATAGTGATATTGTTAAGCGGTGGAAAAATACAAGAGTAGATCTGAATATTTCCATCTTTTCGCAATTTATCTGCTACACGTATGATATTTACTTACTGCTTACTGGGTAGAAATTATCATACACCTAGTCCATCTTTTAACCATACATTTTTACTGATGCCAGCACCTCATGTTACAATATCAATACCCTTGCTACATCAGTAGTCAGCTTTGATGCATGTTCATCTCGGTCGCAATGTTATAGTGATATTGTTAAGCGAAGAAAAATCACAAGAGTACATCTGAATATTTCCACCTTTTCTCAATTTAGCTGCTACATGTATGATATTTACTTACTGCCTACTGGGTAGAGTTTATCATACACTTAGACGAACATATAACAATACAGATAAGCGAGGGTAAATTACGAGTTTGGATTTGAATCTGTGCATCCTTTCGCAAATAAATTGCTGTATTTATGAGATTTACTTAGTGCATACTCGGTAGAAATTATCATACACCTAGTCCATCTTTTAACCATACATTTTTACTGGTGTCAGCACCTCATGTTACAATATCAATACCCTTACTACATCAATAGTCAGCTTTGATGCATGTTCATCTCGGTCGCAATGTTATAGTGATATTGTTAAGCGAAGAAAAATTACAAGAATGTATCTGAATATTTCCATCTTATCTCAATTTAGCTGCTACATGTATGATGTTTATTTACTGCCTACTGGGTAGAGTTTATCATACACTTAGACGAACATATAACAATACAGATAAGCGAGGGTAAATTACGAGTTTGGATTTGAATCTTTGCATCCTTTCGCAATTAAATTGCTATATTTATGAGATTTACTTAGTGCATACTCGGTAGAAATTATCATACACGTACTCTAATTTTTAACCATTCTTTCTTACTGGTGCCAGCTCCGTATCTTACAGTATCAATACCCTTGCTACATGAGAAGTCATCTTTGATTCATGTACATCTCGTTTACAACGTCATATTGATAATGTTAAGTGAAGGAAAATCACAAGAGTACATCTGAATATTTCCACCTTTTCGCAATTTAGCTGCTACATGTATGATATTTACTTACTGCCTGTTGGGTAGAGTTTATCATACACTTAGACGAACATATAACAATACAGATAAGCGAGGATAAATTACGAGGGTAGATCTGAATGTGTCCATCGCTTCGCTATTAAATTGCTGTATGTATGAGATTTACTTACTGGCTACTGGGTAGAAATTATCATACACCTAGTCCATCTTTTAACCATATTTTCTTACTGGTGCCAGCTCCGCAACTTACATTATCAATACCCTTGCTACAACAGTAGTAAGCTTTGATGCATGTACATCTCGGTAATAACGTTATTGTGATATTGTGTAGTTAAGAAAAATTACAAGAGTAAATCTGAATATTTCCATCCTTTCGCAATTTGGCTGCTATATGTATGATATTTCCTTACTGTCTACTGGGTAGAGATTATCATACACCTAGACGAACATATAACAATGCAGTTAATCGAGGATAAATTACGTGTGTGGATCTGAATCTGTGCATACTTTTGCAATTATATTGCTGCATGTATGAGATTTACTTCGTATCTACTCGGTAAAAATTATCATACACTTAGTCGACCTTTTAACAAAATTTTCTTACTGGTGCCAGCTCCGCATCTTACATTATCAATACCCTTGCTACATCAGTAGTCAGCTTTGATGCATGTACATCTCGGTCGCAATGTTATAGTGATATTGTTAAGTGAAGGAAAATTACAAGAGTACATCTCAATATTTCCACCTTTTCTCAATTTAGCTGCTACATGTATGATATTTACTTACTGCCTGTTGGGTAGAGTTTATCATACACTTAGATGAACATATAACAATACAGATAAGCGAGGGTAAATTACGAGTTTGGATTTGAATCTGTGCATCCTTTCGCAATTAAATTGCTTTATTTATGAGATTTACTTAGTGCATACTCGGTAGAAATTATCATACACGTACTCTAATTTTTAACCATACTTTCTTACTGGTGCCAGCTCCGTATCTTACAGTATTAATACCTTTGCTACATCAGCAGTCAGCTTTGATGCATGTACATCTCGGTCAAAACGTTATAGTGATATTGTGTAGCTAAGAAAAATTACAAGAGTAGGTCTGAATATTTCCATCTTTTCGCAATTTAGCTGCTACATGTATGATATTCACTTACTGTCTACTGCGTAGAGTTTATCATACACCTAGATGAACTTATGACATTACAGATAAGCCAATACAAGATATTAGAGTAAGTCTGAATGTGTCCATCGCTTCGCTATTAAATTGCTGTATGTATGAAATTTACTTACTGGCTACTGGATAGAAATTATCATACACCTAGTCCACCTTTTAACCATATTTTCTTACTGGTGCCAGCTCCGCAACTTACATTATCAATACCCTTGCTACAACAGTAGTCAGCTTTGATGCATGTACATCTCGGTAATAACGTTATTGTGATATTGTATAGCTAAGAAAAATTACAAGAGTAAATCTGAATATTTCCATCCTTTCGCAATTTGGCTGCTATATGTATGATATTTCCTTACTGCCTACTGGGTAGAGTTTATCATAGACCTAGATGAACATATAACAATACAGTTAAGCGAGGATAAATTACGAGGGTACATCTGAATGTGTTCATCCTTCCGCAATTATACTGCTGTATGTATGAGATTTACTTACTAGCTACTGGGTAGAAATTATCATACACCTAGTCCAACTTTTAACCATATTTTCTTACTGGTGCCAGCTCCGCATCTTACATTATCAATACCCTTGCTACATCAGTAGTCAGCTTTGATGCATGTACATCTCGGTCAAAACGATATAGTGATATTGTTAAGCGATGGAAAAATACAAGAGTAGATCTGAATATTTCCATCTTTTCGCAATTTATCTGCTACATGTATGATATTTACTTACTGCTTGCTGGGTAGAAATTATCATACACCTAGTCCATCTTTTAACCATACATTTTTACTGATGCCTGCACCTCATGTTACAATATCAATACCCTTGCTACATCAGTAGTCAGCTTTGATGCATGTTCATCTCGGTCGCAATGTTATAGTGATATAGTTAAGCGAAGAAAAATCACAAGAGTACATCTGAATATTTCCACCTTTTCTCAATTTAGCTGCTACATGTATGATATTTACTTACTGCCTGTTGGGTAGAGTTTATCATACACTTAGACTAATTTTTAACCATACTTTCTTACTGGTGCCAGCTCCGTATCTTACAGTATCAATACCCTTGCTACATCAGTAGTCAGCTTTGATGCATGTACATCTCGGTCAAAACGTTATAGTGATATTGTGTAGCTAAGAAAAATTACAAGAGTAGGTCTGAATATTTCCATCTTTTCGCAATTTAGCTGCCACATGTATGATATTTACTTACTGTCTACTGGGTAGAGTTTATCATACACCTAGATGAACTTATGACATTACAGTTATGCCAGTACAAGATATTAGAGTAAGTCTGAATGTGTCCATCGCTTCGCTATTAAATTGCTGTATGTATGAGATTTACTTACTGGCTACTGGGTAGAAATTATCATACACCTAGTCCATCTTTTAACCATATTTTTTACTGGTGCCATCTCCGCAACCTACATTATCAATACCCTTGCTACAACAGTAGTCAGCTTTGATGCATGTACATCTCGGTAATAACGTTATTGTGATATTGTATAGCTAAGAAAAATTACAAGAGTAAATCTGAATATTTCCATCCTTTCGCAATTTGGCTGCTATATGTATGATATTTCCTTACTGCCTACTGGGTAGAGATTATCATACACCTAGACGAACATATAACAATGCAGTTAAGCGAGGATAAATTACGTGTGTGGATCTGAATCTGTGCATCCTTTCGCAATTAAATTGCTGGATGTATGAGATTTACTTCGTACCTACTCGGTAAAAATTATCATACACCTAGTCCACCTTTTAACAATATTTTCTTACTGGTGCCAGCTCCGCATCTTACATTATCAATACCCTTGCTACATCAGTAGTCAGCTTTGATGCATGTACATCTCGGTCGCAATGTTATAGTGATATTGTTAAGCGAAGAAAAATTACAAGAATGTATCTGAATATTTCCATCTTTTCTCAATATTGCTGCTACATGTATGATATTTATTTACTGCCTACTGGGTAGAGTTTATCATACACTTAGATGAACATATAACAATACAGATAAGCGAGGATAAATTACGAGTTTGGATTTGAATCTGTGCATCCTTTCGCAATTAAATTGCTGTATTTATGAGATTCACTTAGTGCATACTCGATAGAAATTATCATACACGTACTCTAATAATTAACCATACTTTCTTACTGGTACCATCTCCGTATCTTACAGTATTAATACCCTTGCTACATGAGAAGTCAGCTTTGATTCATGTACATCTCATTTACAACGTCATATTGATAATGTTAAGTGAAGGAAAATTACAAGAGTACATCTGAATATTTCCACCTGTTCGAAATTTAGCTGCTACATGTATGATATTTACTTACTGCCTGTTGGGTAGAGTTTATCATACACTTAGACAAACTTATGACATTACAGTTAAGCCAATACAAGATATTAGAGTAAGTCTGAATGTGTCCATCGCTTCGCTATTAAATTGCTGTATGTATGAGATTTACTTACTGGCTACTGGGTAGAAATTATCATACACCTAGTCCACCTTTTAACCATATTTTCTTACTGGTGCCAGCTCCGCAACTTACATTATCAATACCCTTGCTACAACAGTAGTCAGCTTTGATGCATGTACATCTCGGTCAAAACGTTATAGTGATATTGTGTAGCTAAGAAAAATTACAAGAGTAGGTCTGAATATTTCCATCTTTTCGCAATTTAGCTGCCACATGTATGATATTTACTTACTGTCTACTGGGTAGAGTTTATCATACACCTAGATGAACTTATGACATTACAGTTATGCCAGTACAAGATATTAGAGTAAGTCTGAATGTGTCCATCGCTTCGCTATTAAATTGCTGTATGTATGAGATTTACTTACTGGCTACTGGGTAGAAATTATCATACACCTAGTCCATCTTTTAACCATATTTTTTACTGGTGCCATCTCCGCAACTTACATTATCAATACCCTTGCTACAACAGTAGTCAGCTTTGATGCATGTACATCTCGGTAATAACGTTATTGTGATATTGTATAGCTAAGAAAAATTACAAGAGTAAATCTGAATATTTCCATCCTTTCGCAATTTGGCTGCTATATGTATGATATTTCCTTACTGCCTACTGGGTAGAGATTATCATACACCTAGACGAACATATAACAATGCAGTTAAGCGAGGATAAATTACGTGTGTGGATCTGAATCTGTGCATCCTTTCGCAATTAAATTGCTGGATGTATGAGATTTACTTCGTACCTACTCGGTAAAAATTATCATACACCTAGTCCACCTTTTAACAATATTTTCTTACTGGTGCCAGCTCCGCATCTTACATTATCAATACCCTTGCTACATCAGTAGTCAGCTTTGATGCATGTACATCTCGGTAATAACGTTATTGTGATATTGTGTAGCTAAGAAAAATTACAAGAGTAGATCTTAATATTTCCATCTTTTCGCAATTTAGCTGCTACATGTATGATATTTACTTACTGTCTACTGCGTAGAGTTTATCATACACCTAGATGAACTTATGACATTACAGTTAAGCCAATACAAGATATTAGAGTAAGTCTGAATGTGTCCATCGCTTCGCTATTAAATTGCTGTATGTATGAGATTTACTTATTGGCTACTTGGTAGAAATTATCATACACCTAGTCCACCTTTTAACCATATTTTCTTACTGGCGCCAGCTCCGCAACTTACATTATCAATACACTTGCTACAACAGTAGTCAGCTTTGATGCATGTACATCTCGGTAATAACGTTATTGTGATATTGTATAGCTAAGAAAAATTACAAGAGTAAATCTGAATATTTCCATCCTTTCGCAATTTGGCTGCTATATGTATGATATGTCCTTACTGCCTACTGGGTAGATATTATAATACACCTAGACGAACATATAACAATGCAGTTAAGCGGGGATAAATTACGTGTGTGGATCTGAATCTGTGCATCCTTTCGCAATTATATTGCTGCATGTATGAGATTTACTTCGTACCTACTCGGTAAAAATTATCATACACCTAGTCCACCTTTTAACAATATTTTCTTACTGGTGCCAGCTCCGCATCTTACATTATCAATACCCTTGCTACATCAGTAGTCAGCTTTGATGCATGTACATCTCGGTAATAACGTTATTGTGATATTGTGTAGCTAAGAAAAATTACAAGAGTAGATCTTAATATTTCCATCTTTTCGCAATTTAGCTGCTACATGTATGATACTTACTTACTGTCTACTGCGTAGAGTTTATCATTCACCTAGATGAACTTATGACATTACAGATAAGCCAATACAAGATATTAGAGTAAGTCTGAATGTGTCCATCGCTTCGCTATTAACTTGCTGTATGTATGAGATTTACTTACTGGCTACTGGATAGAAATTATCATATACCTAGTCCACCTTTTAACCATATTTTCTTACTGGTGCCAGCTCCGCAACTTACATTATCAATACCCTTGCTACAACAGTAGTCAGCTTTGATGCATGTACATCTCGGTAATAACGTTATTGTGATATTGTATAGCTAAGAAAAATTACAAGAGTAAATCTGAATATTTCCATCCTTTCGCAATTTGGCTGCTATATGTATGATATTTCCTTACTGCCTACTGGGTAGATATTATAATACACCTAGACGAACATATAACAATACAGTTAAGCAAGGTTAAGTTACGAGTTTAGATTTGAATCTGTGCATCCTTTCGCAATTAAATTGCTGTATTTATGAGATTTACTTCGTGCATACTCGATAGAAATTATCATACACGTACTCTAATTATTAACCATACTTTCTTACTGGTGCCAGCTCCGCATCTTACATTGTCAATACCCTTGCTACATCAGTAGTCAGCTTTGATGCATGTACATCTCGGTCGCAATGTTATAGTGATATTGTTAAGCGAAGAAAAATTACAAGAATGTATCTGAATATTTCCATCTTTTCTCAATTTAGCTGCTACATGTATGATATTTATTTACTGCCTACTGGGTAGAGTTTATAATACACTTAGACGAACATATAACAATACAGTTAAGCAAGGTTAAGTTACGAGTTTAGATTTGAATCTGTGCATCCTTTCGCAATTAAATTGCTGTATTTATGAGATTTACTTAGTGCATACTCGATAGAAATTATCATACACGTACTCTAATTATTAACCATACTTTCTTACTGGTACCATCTCCGTACCTTACAGTATCAATACCCTTGCTACATGAGAAGTCAGCTTTGATGCATGTACATCTCGGTCAAAACGTTATAGTGATATTGTTAAGCGATGGAAAAATACAAGAGTAGATCTGAATATTTCCATCTTTTCGCAATTTATCTGCTACACGTATGATATTTACTTACTGCTTACTGGGTAGAAATTATCATACACCTAGTCCATCTTTTAACCATACATTTTTACTGATGCCAGCACCTCATGTTACAATATCAATACCCTTGCTACATCAGTAGTCAGCTTTGATGCATGTTCATCTCGGTCGCAATGTTATAGTGATATTGTTAAGCGAAGAAAAATTACAAGAATGTATCTGAATATTTCCATCTTTTCTCAATTTAGCTGCTACATGTATGATATTTATTTACTGCCTACTGGGTAGAGTTTATAATACACTTAGACGAACATATAACAATACAGATAAGCGAGGGTAAATTACGAGTTTGGATTTGAATCTGTGCATCCTTTCGCAAATAAATTGCTGTATTTATGAGATTTACTTAGTGCATACTCGGTAGAAATTATCATACACCTAGTCCATCTTTTAACCATACATTTTTACTGGTGCCAGCACCTCATGTTACAATATCAATACCCTTACTACATCAATAGTCAGCTTTGATGCATGTTCATCTCGGTCGCAATGTTATAGTGATATTGTTAAGCGAAGAAAAATTACAAGAATGTATCTGAATATTTCCATCTTATCTCAATTTAGCTGCTACATGTATGATGTTTATTTACTGCCTACTGGGTAGAGTTTATCATACACTTAGACGAACGTATAACAATACAGATAAGCGAGGGTAAATTACGAGTTTGGATTTGAATCTTTGCATCCTTTCGCAATTAAATTGCTATATTTATGAGATTTACTTAGTGCATACTCGGTAGAAATTATCATACACGTACTCTAATTTTTAACCATTCTTTCTTACTGGTGCCAGCTCCGTATCTTACAGTATCAATACCCTTGCTACATGAGAAGTCATCTTTGATTCATGTACATCTCGTTTACAACGTCATATTGATAATGTTAAGTGAAGGAAAATCACAAGAGTACATCTGAATATTTCCACCTTTTCGCAATTTAGCTGCTACATGTATGATATTTACTTACTGCCTGTTGGGTAGAGTTTATCATACACTTAGACGAACATATAACAATACAGATAAGCGAGGATAAATTACGAGAGTAGATCTGAATGTGTCCAACCTTTCGCAATTATACTGCTGTATGTATGAGATTTACTTACTGGCTACTGGGTAGAAATTATCATACACCTAGTCCATCTTTTAACCATATTTTCTTACTGGTGCCAGCTCCGCAACTTACATTATCAATACCCTTGCTACAACAGTAGTAAGCTTTGATGCATGTACATCTCGGTAATAACGTTATTGTGATATTGTGTAGCTAAGAAAAATTACAAGAGTAGATCTTAATATTTCCATCTTTTCGCAATTTAGCTGCTACATGTATGATATTTACTTACTGTCTACTGCGTAGAGTTTATCATACACCTAGATGAACTTATGAGATTACAGTTAAGCCAATATAAGATATTAGAGTAAATCTGAATGTGTCCATCGCTTCGCTATTAAATTGCTGTATGTATGAGATTTACTTACTGGCTACTGGGTAGAAATTATCATACACCTAGTCCATCTTTTAACCATATTTTCTTACTGGTGCCAGCTCCGCAACTTACATTATCAATACCCTTGCTACAACAGTAGTAAGCTTTGATGCATGTACATCTCGGTAATAACGTTATTGTGATATTGTGTAGTTAAGAAAAATTACAAGAGTAAATCTGAATATTTCCATCCTTTCGCAATTTGGCTGCTATATGTATGATATTTCCTTACTGTCTACTGGGTAGAGATTATCATACACCTAGACGAACATATAACAATGCAGTTAATCGAGGATAAATTACGTGTGTGGATCTGAATCTGTGCATACTTTTGCAATTATATTGCTGCATGTATGAGATTTACTTCGTATCTACTCGGTAAAAATTATCATACACTTAGTCGACCTTTTAACAAAATTTTCTTACTGGTGCCAGCTCCGCATCTTACATTATCAATACCCTTGCTACATCAGTAGTCAGCTTTGATGCATGTACATCTCGGTCGCAATGTTATAGTGATATTGTTAAGTGTAGGAAAATTACAAGAGTACATCTCAATATTTCCACCTTTTCTCAATTTAGCTGCTACATGTATGATATTTACTTACTGCCTGTTGGGTAGAGTTTATCATACACTTAGACGAACATATAACAATACAGATAAGCGAGGATAAATTACGAGAGTAGATCTGAATGTGTCCAACCTTTCGCAATTATACTGCTGTATGTATGAGATTTACTTACTGGCTACTGGGTAGAAATTATCATACACCTAGTCCATCTTCTAACCATATTTTCTTACTGGTGCCAGCTCCGCAACTTACATTATCAATACCCTTGCTACAACAGTAGTAAGCTTTGATGCATGTACATCTCGGTAATAACGTTATTGTGATATTGTGTAGCTAAGAAAAATTACAAGAGTAGATCTTAATATTTCCATCTTTTCGCAATTTAGCTGCTACATGTATGATATTTACTTACTGTCTACTGCGTAGAGTTTATCATACACCTAGATGAACTTATGAGATTACAGTTAAGCCAATATAAGATATTAGAGTAAATCTGAATGTGTCCATCGCTTCGCTATTAAATTGCTGTATGTATGAGATTTACTTACTGGCTACTGGGTAGAAATTATCATACACCTAGTCCATCTTTTAACCATATTTTCTTACTGGTGCCAGCTCCGCAACTTACATTATCAATACCCTTGCTACAACAGTAGTAAGCTTTGATGCATGTACATCTCGGTAATAACGTTATTGTGATATTGTGTAGTTAAGAAAAATTACAAGAGTAAATCTGAATATTTCCATCCTTTCGCAATTTGGCTGCTATATGTATGATATTTCCTTACTGTCTACTGGGTAGAGATTATCATACACCTAGACGAACATATAACAATGCAGTTAATCGAGGATAAATTACGTGTGTGGATCTGAATGTGTTCATCCTTCCGCAATTATACTGCTGTATGTATGAGATTTACTTACTAGCTACTGGGTAGAAATTATCATACACCTAGTCCAACTTTTAACCATATTTTCTTACTGGTGCCAGCTCCGCATCTTACATTATCAATACCCTTGCTACATCAGTAGTCAGCTTTGATGCATGTTCATCTCGGTCGCAATGTTATAGTGATATAGTTAAGCGAAGAAAAATCACAAGAGTACATCTGAATATTTCCACCTTTTCTCAATTTAGCTGCTACATGTATGACATTTACTTACTGCCTGTTGGGTAGAGTTTATCATACACTTAGACGAACATATAACAATACAGATAAGCGAGGGTAAATTACGAGTTTGGATTTGAATCTGTGCATCCTTTCGCAATTAAATTGCTGTATTTATGAGATTTACTTAGTGCATACTCGGTAGAAATTATCATACACGTACTCTAATTTTTAACCATACTTTCTTACTGGTGCCAGCTTCGTATCTTACAGTATCAATACCCTTGCTACATCAGCAGTCAGCTTTGATGCATGTACATCTCGGTCAAAACGTTATAGTGATATTGTGTAGCTAAGAAAAATTACAAGAGTAGGTCTGAATATTTCCATCTTTTCGCAATTTGGCTGCTATATATATGATATTTCCTTACTGCCTACTGGGTAGAGTTTATCATACACCTCGACGAACATATAACAATACAATTAAGCGAGGATAATTTAAGAGGGTGTAGCTGAATCTGTGCATACTTTTGCAATTAAATTGCTGTATGTATGAGATTTACTTACTGGCTACTGGGCAGAAATTATCATACACCTAGTCCATCTTTTAGCCATATTTTCTTACTGGTGCCAGCATCTCATCATACAGCATCAATACCCGTGCTACATCAGTAGTCAGCTTTGATGCCTGTACATCTCGGTCCAAAAGTCATAGTGATATTATTAAGCGCAGAAAAATTACAAGAGTAGATCTGAATATTTCCATATTTTCGCAATTTAGCTTCTACATGTATGATATTTACTTACTGTTTACTGGGTAGAGTTTATCATACACCTAGATGAATATATGACACTATAGTTAAGCGAGGATAAATTACAAGGGTAGATCTGAATGTGTCCATCCTTTCGCAATTATATTGCTGGATGTATGAGATTTACTTCGTGCCTACTCGGTAAAAATCATCATACACCTAGTCCACCTTTTAACAATATTTTCTTACTGGTGCCAGCTTCGCATCTTACATTATCAATATCCTTGCTACATCAGTAGTCAGCTTTGATGCCTGTACAGCTCGGTCCAAAAGTCATAGTGATATTGTTAAGCGATGGAAAAATACAAGAGTAGATCTGAATATTTCCATCTTTTCGCAATTTGGCTGCTATATGTATGATATTTGCTTACTGCCTACTGGGTAGAGTTTATCATAGACCTAGATGAACATATAACAATACAGTTAAGCGAGGATAAATTGCGAGGGTACATCTGAATGTGTTCATCCTTCCGCAATTATACTGCTGTATGTATGAGATTTACTTACTAGCTACTGGGTAGAAATTATCATACACCTAGTCCAACTTTTAACCATATTTTCTTATTGGTGCCAGAATCTCATCATACAGCATCAATACCCTTGCTACATCAGTAGTCAGCTTTGATGCATGTACATCTCGGTCAAAACGTTATAGTGATATTGTTAAGCGATGGAAAAATACAAGAGTAGATCTGAATATTTCCATCTTTTCGCAATTTATCTGCTACATGTATGTTATTTACTTACTGCCTGTTGGGTAGAGTTTATCATACACTTAGACGAACATATAACAATACAGATAAGCGAGGATAAATTACGAGTTTGGATTTGAATCTGTGCATCCTTTCGCAATTAAATTGCTGTATTTATGAGATTCACTTAGTGCATACTCGGTAGAAATTATCATACACGTACTCTAATTATTAACCATACTTTCTTACTGGTACCATCTCCGTATCTTACAGTATCAATACCCTTGCTACATGAGAAGTCAGCTTTGATTCATGTACATCTCATTTACAACGTCATATTGATAATGTCAAGTGAAGGAAAATTACAAGAGTACATCTGAATATTTCCACCTGTTCGAAATTTAGCTGCTACATGTATGATATTTACTTACTGCCTGTTGGGTAGAGTTTATCATACACTTAGACGAACATATAACAATACAGATAAGCGAGGGTAAATTACGAGTTTGGATTTGAATCTGTGCATCCTTTCGCAATTAAATTGCTGTATTTATGAGATTTACTTAGTGCATACTCGGTAGAAATTATCATACACGTACTCTAATTTTTAACCATACTTTCTTACTGGTGCCAGCTCCGTATCTTACAGTATCAATACCCTTGCTACATCAGTAGTCAGCTTTGATGCATGTACATCTCGGTAATAACGTTATTGTGATATTGTATAGCTAAGAAAAATTACAAGAGTAAATCTGAATATTTCCATCCTTTCGCAATTTGGCTGCTATATGTATGATATTTCCTTACTGCCTACTGGGTAGAGATTATCATACACCTAGACGAACATATAACAATGCAGTTAATCGAGGATAAATTACGTGTGTGGATCTGAATCTGTGCATCCTTTCGCAATTAAATTGCTGTATGTATGAGATTTACTTCGTACCTACTCGGTAAAATTATCATACACCTAGTCCACCTTTTAACAATATTTTCTTACTGGTGCCAGCTCCGCATCTTACATTATCAATACCCTTGCTACATCAGTAGTCAGCTTTGATGCATGTACATCTCGGTCGCAATGTTATAGTGATATTGTTAAGCGAAGAAAAATTACAAGATGTAATCTGAATATTTCCACCTTTTCTCAATTTAGCTGCTACATGTATGATATTTACTTACTGCCTGTTGGGTAGAGTTTATCATACACTTAGACGAACATATAACAATACAGATAAGCGAGGGTAAATTACGAGTTTGGATTTGAATCTGTGCATCCTTTCGCAATTTAATTGCTGTATTTATGAGATTTACTTAGTGCATACTCGGTAGAAATTATCATACACGTACTCTAATTTTTAACCATACTTTCTTACTGGTGCCAGCTCCGTATCTTACAGTATTAATAACCTTGCTACATGAGAAGTCAGCTTTGATTCATGTACATCTCATTTACAACGTCATATTGATAATGTTAAGTGAAGGAAAATTACAAGAGTACATCTGAATATTTCCACCTTTTCCCAATTTAGCTGCTACATGTATGATATTTACTTACTGCCTGTTGGGTAGATTTTATCATACACATAGACGAACATATAACAATACAGATAAGCGAGGATACATTACGAGAGTAGATCTGAATGTGTCCAACCTTTCGCAATTATACTGCTGTATGTATGAGATTTACTTACTGGCTACTGGGTAGAAATTATCATACACCTAGTCCTTCTTTGAACCATATTTTCTTACTGGTGCCAGCTCCGCAACTTACATTATCAATACCCTTGCTACAACAGTAGTAAGCTTTGATGCATGTACATCTCGGTAATAACGTTATTGTGATATTGTATAGCTAAGAAAAATTACAAGAGTAAATCTGAATATTTCCATCCTTTCGCAATTTGGCTGCTATATGTATGATATTTCCTTACTGCCTACTGGGTAGAGATTATCATACACCTAGACGAACATATAACAATGCAGTTAAGCGAGGATAAATTACGTGTGTGGATCTGAATCTGTGCATCCTTTCGCAATTAAATTGCTGGATGTATGAGATTTACTTCGTACCTACTCGGTAAAAATTATCATACACTTAGTCCACCTTTAACAATATTTTCTTACTGGTGCCAGCTCCGCATCTTACATTATCAATACCCTTGCTACATCAGTAGTCAGCTTTGATGCCTGTACAGCTCGGTCCAAAAGTCATAGTGATATTGTTAAGCGATGGAAAAATACAAGAGTAGATCTGAATATTTCCATCTTTTCGCAATTTGGCTGCTATATGTATGATATTTGCTTACTGCCTACTGGGTAGAGTTTATAATAGACCTAGATGAAATATAACAATACAGTTAAGCGAGGATAAATTGCGAGGGTACATCTGAATGTGTTCATCCTTCGCAATTATACTGCTGTATGTATGAGATTTACTTACTAGCTACGGGTAGAAATTATCATACACCTAGTCCAACTTTTAACCATATTTTCTTATTGGTGCCAGAATCTCATCATACAGCATCAATACCCTTGCTACATCAGTAGTCAGCTTTGATGCATGTACATCTCGGTCAAAACGTTATAGTGATATTGTTAAGCGATGGAAAAATACAAGAGTAGATCTGAATATTTCCATCTTTTCGCAATTTATCTGCTACATGTATGTTATTTACTTACTGCCTGTTGGGTAGAGTTATCATACACTAGACGAACATATAACAATACAGATAAGCGAGGATAAATTACGAGAGTAGGATCTGAATCTGTGTCCACCTTTCGCAATTATACTGCTGTATGTATGAGATTTACTTACGTGCTACTCGGTAGAAATTATCATACACCTAGTCTTACTTTTAACCATATTTTCTTACTGGTGGCAGCTCCGCAACTTACATTATCAATACCCTTGCTACAACAGTAGTAAGCTTTGATGCATGTACATCTCGGTAATAACGTTATAGTGATATTGTGTAAGCTGAAGGAAAATTACAAGAGTACATCTGAATATTTCCATCCTTTCGCAATTTAGCTGCTACATGTATGATATTTACTTACTGTCCGTTGGGTAGAGATTTTATCATACACCTAGACGAACATATAACAATACAGTTAAGCGAGGGATAAATTACGATGTGTGGATCTGAATCTGTGCATACTTTTGCAATTAATTGCTGTATTATGAGATTCACTTAGTGCATACTCGGTAGAAATTATCATACACGTACTCTAATTTTTAACCATACTTTCTTACTGGTGCCAGCTCCGTATCTTACAGTATCAATACCCTTGCTACATCAGTAGTCAGCTTTGATGCATGTACATCTCGGTCAAAACGTTATAGTGATATTGTGTAGCTAAGAAAAATTACAAGAGTAGGTCTGAATATTTCCATCTTTTCGCAATTTAGCTGCCACATGTATGATATTTACTTACTGTCTACTGGGTAGAGTTTATCATACACCTAGATGAACTTATGACATTACAGTTATGCCAGTACAAGATATTAGAGTAAGTCTGAATGTGTCCATCGCTTCGCTATTAAATTGCTGTATGTATGAGATTTACTTACTGGCTACTGGGTAGAAATTATCATACACCTAGTCCATCTTTTAACCATATTTTTTACTGGTGCCATCTCCGCAACCTACATTATCAATACCCTTGCTACAACAGTAGTCAGCTTTGATGCATGTACATCTCGGTAATAACGTTATTGTGATATTGTATAGCTAAGAAAAATTACAAGAGTAAATCTGAATATTTCCATCCTTTCGCAATTTGGCTGCTATATGTATGATATTTCCTTACTGCCTACTGGGTAGAGATTATCATACACCTAGACGAACATATAACAATGCAGTTAAGCGAGGATAAATTACGTGTGTGGATCTGAATCTGTGCATCCTTTCGCAATTAAATTGCTGGATGTATGAGATTTACTTCGTACCTACTCGGTAAAAATTATCATACACCTAGTCCACCTTTTAACAATATTTTCTTACTGGTGCCAGCTCCGCATCTTACATTATCAATACCCTTGCTACATCAGTAGTCAGCTTTGATGCATGTACATCTCGGTCGCAATGTTATAGTGATATTGTTAAGCGAAGAAAAATTACAAGAATGTATCTGAATATTTCCATCTTTTCTCAATTTAGCTGCTACATGTATGATATTTATTTACTGCCTACTGGGTAGAGTTTATAATACACTTAGACGAACATATAACAATACAGATAAGCGAGGGTAAATTACGAGTTTGGATTTGAATCTGTGCATCCTTTCGCAATTAAATTGCTGTATTTATGAGATTTACTTAGTGCATACTCGGTAGAAATTATCATACACGTACTCTAATTTTTAACCATACTTTCTTACTGGTGCCAGCTCCGTATCTTACAGTATCAATACCCTTGCTACATCAGTAGTCAGCTTTGATGCATGTACATCTCGGTCAAAACGTTATAGTGATAATTGTGTAGCTAAGAAAAATTACAAGAGTAGATCTGAATATTTCCATCTTTTCGCAATTTAGCTGCTACATGTATGATATTTACTTACTGTCTACTGCGTAGAGTTTATCATACACCTAGATGAACTTATGACATTACAGTTAAGCCAATACAAGATATTAGAGTAAGTCTGAATGTGTCCATCGCTTCGCTATTAAATTGCTGTATGTATGAGATTTACTTACTGGCTACTGGGTAGAAATTATCATACACCTAGTCCACCTTTTAACCATATTTTCTTACTGGTGCCAGCTCCGCAACTTACATTATCAATACCCTTGCTACAACAGTAGTCAGCTTTGATGCATGTACATCTCGGTCAAAACGTTATAGTGATATTGTGTAGCTAAGAAAAATTACAAGAGTAGGTCTGAATATTTCCATCTTTTCGCAATTTAGCTGCCACATGTATGATATTTACTTACTGTCTACTGGGTAGAGTTTATCATACACCTAGATGAACTTATGACATTACAGTTAGCCAGTACAAGATATTAGAGTAAGTCTGAATGTGTCCATCGCTTCGCTATTAATTGCTGTATGTATGAGATTTACTTACTGGCTACTGGGTAGAAATTATCATACACCTAGTCCATCTTTTAACCATATTTTTTACTGGTGCCATCTCCGCAACTTACATTATCAATACCCTTGCTACAACAGTAGTCAGCTTTGATGCATGTACATCTCGGTAATAACGTTATTGTGATATTGTATAGCTAAGAAAAATTACAAGAGTAAATCTGAATATTTCCATCCTTTCGCAATTTGGCTGCTATATGTATGATATTTCCTTACTGCCTACTGGGTAGAGATTATCATACACCTAGACGAACATATAACAATGCAGTTAAGCGAGGATAAATTACGTGTGTGGATCTGAATCTGTGCATCCTTTCGCAATTAAATTGCTGGATGTATGAGATTTACTTCGTACCTACTCGGTAAAAATTATCATACACCTAGTCCACCTTTTAACAATATTTTCTTACTGGTGCCAGCTCCGCATCTTACATTATCAATACCCTTGCTACATCAGTAGTCAGCTTTGATGCATGTACATCTCGGTAATAACGTTATTGTGATATTGTGTAGCTAAGAAAAATTACAAGAGTAGATCTTAATATTTCCATCTTTTCGCAATTTAGCTGCTACATGTATGATATTTACTTACTGTCTACTGCGTAGAGTTTATCATACACCTAGATGAACTTATGACATTACAGTTAAGCCAATACAAGATATTAGAGTAAGTCTGAATGTGTCCATCGCTTCGCTATTAAATTGCTGTATGTATGAGATTTACTTATTGGCTACTTGGTAGAAATTATCATACACCTAGTCCACCTTTTAACCATATTTTCTTACTGGCGCCAGCTCCGCAACTTACATTATCAATACACTTGCTACAACAGTAGTCAGCTTTGATGCATGTACATCTCGGTAATAACGTTATTGTGATATTGTATAGCTAAGAAAAATTACAAGAGTAAATCTGAATATTTCCATCCTTTCGCAATTTGGCTGCTATATGTATGATATGTCCTTACTGCCTACTGGGTAGATATTATAATACACCTAGACGAACATATAACAATGCAGTTAAGCGGGGATAAATTACGTGTGTGGATCTGAATCTGTGCATCCTTTCGCAATTATATTGCTGCATGTATGAGATTTACTTCGTACCTACTCGGTAAAAATTATCATACACCTAGTCCACCTTTTAACAATATTTTCTTACTGGTGCCAGCTCCGCATCTTACATTATCAATACCCTTGCTACATCAGTAGTCAGCTTTGATGCATGTACATCTCGGTAATAACGTTATTGTGATATTGTGTAGCTAAGAAAAATTACAAGAGTAGATCTTAATATTTCCATCTTTTCGCAATTTAGCTGCTACATGTATGATACTTACTTACTGTCTACTGCGTAGAGTTTATCATTCACCTAGATGAACTTATGACATTACAGATAAGCCAATACAAGATATTAGAGTAAGTCTGAATGTGTCCATCGCTTCGCTATTAACTTGCTGTATGTATGAGATTTACTTACTGGCTACTGGATAGAAATTATCATATACCTAGTCCACCTTTTAACCATATTTTCTTACTGGTGCCAGCTCCGCAACTTACATTATCAATACCCTTGCTACAACAGTAGTCAGCTTTGATGCATGTACATCTCGGTAATAACGTTATTGTGATATTGTATAGCTAAGAAAAATTACAAGAGTAAATCTGAATATTTCCATCCTTTCGCAATTTGGCTGCTATATGTATGATATTTCCTTACTGCCTACTGGGTAGATATTATAATACACCTAGACGAACATATAACAATACAGTTAAGCAAGGTTAAGTTACGAGTTTAGATTTGAATCTGTGCATCCTTTCGCAATTAAATTGCTGTATTTATGAGATTTACTTCGTGCATACTCGATAGAAATTATCATACACGTACTCTAATTATTAACCATACTTTCTTACTGGTGCCAGCTCCGCATCTTACATTGTCAATACCCTTGCTACATCAGTAGTCAGCTTTGATGCATGTACATCTCGGTCGCAATGTTATAGTGATATTGTTAAGCGAAGAAAAATTACAAGAATGTATCTGAATATTTCCATCTTTTCTCAATTTAGCTGCTACATGTATGATATTTATTTACTGCCTACTGGGTAGAGTTTATAATACACTTAGACGAACATATAACAATACAGTTAAGCAAGGTTAAGTTACGAGTTTAGATTTGAATCTGTGCATCCTTTCGCAATTAAATTGCTGTATTTATGAGATTTACTTAGTGCATACTCGATAGAAATTATCATACACGTACTCTAATTATTAACCATACTTTCTTACTGGTACCATCTCCGTACCTTACAGTATCAATACCCTTGCTACATGAGAAGTCAGCTTTGATGCATGTACATCTCGGTCAAAACGTTATAGTGATATTGTTAAGCGATGGAAAAATACAAGAGTAGATCTGAATATTTCCATCTTTTCGCAATTTATCTGCTACACGTATGATATTTACTTACTGCTTACTGGGTAGAAATTATCATACACCTAGTCCATCTTTTAACCATACATTTTTACTGATGCCAGCACCTCATGTTACAATATCAATACCCTTGCTACATCAGTAGTCAGCTTTGATGCATGTTCATCTCGGTCGCAATGTTATAGTGATATTGTTAAGCGAAGAAAAATTACAAGAATGTATCTGAATATTTCCATCTTTTCTCAATTTAGCTGCTACATGTATGATATTTATTTACTGCCTACTGGGTAGAGTTTATAATACACTTAGACGAACATATAACAATACAGATAAGCGAGGGTAAATTACGAGTTTGGATTTGAATCTGTGCATCCTTTCGCAAATAAATTGCTGTATTTATGAGATTTACTTAGTGCATACTCGGTAGAAATTATCATACACCTAGTCCATCTTTTAACCATACATTTTTACTGGTGCCAGCACCTCATGTTACAATATCAATACCCTTACTACATCAATAGTCAGCTTTGATGCATGTTCATCTCGGTCGCAATGTTATAGTGATATTGTTAAGCGAAGAAAAATTACAAGAATGTATCTGAATATTTCCATCTTATCTCAATTTAGCTGCTACATGTATGATGTTTATTTACTGCCTACTGGGTAGAGTTTATCATACACTTAGACGAACGTATAACAATACAGATAAGCGAGGGTAAATTACGAGTTTGGATTTGAATCTTTGCATCCTTTCGCAATTAAATTGCTATATTTATGAGATTTACTTAGTGCATACTCGGTAGAAATTATCATACACGTACTCTAATTTTTAACCATTCTTTCTTACTGGTGCCAGCTCCGTATCTTACAGTATCAATACCCTTGCTACATGAGAAGTCATCTTTGATTCATGTACATCTCGTTTACAACGTCATATTGATAATGTTAAGTGAAGGAAAATCACAAGAGTACATCTGAATATTTCCACCTTTTCGCAATTTAGCTGCTACATGTATGATATTTACTTACTGCCTGTTGGGTAGAGTTTATCATACACTTAGACGAACATATAACAATACAGATAAGCGAGGATAAATTACGAGAGTAGATCTGAATGTGTCCAACCTTTCGCAATTATACTGCTGTATGTATGAGATTTACTTACTGGCTACTGGGTAGAAATTATCATACACCTAGTCCATCTTTTAACCATATTTTCTTACTGGTGCCAGCTCCGCAACTTACATTATCAATACCCTTGCTACAACAGTAGTAAGCTTTGATGCATGTACATCTCGGTAATAACGTTATTGTGATATTGTGTAGCTAAGAAAAATTACAAGAGTAGATCTTAATATTTCCATCTTTTCGCAATTTAGCTGCTACATGTATGATATTTACTTACTGTCTACTGCGTAGAGTTTATCATACACCTAGATGAACTTATGAGATTACAGTTAAGCCAATATAAGATATTAGAGTAAATCTGAATGTGTCCATCGCTTCGCTATTAAATTGCTGTATGTATGAGATTTACTTACTGGCTACTGGGTAGAAATTATCATACACCTAGTCCATCTTTTAACCATATTTTCTTACTGGTGCCAGCTCCGCAACTTACATTATCAATACCCTTGCTACAACAGTAGTAAGCTTTGATGCATGTACATCTCGGTAATAACGTTATTGTGATATTGTGTAGTTAAGAAAAATTACAAGAGTAAATCTGAATATTTCCATCCTTTCGCAATTTGGCTGCTATATGTATGATATTTCCTTACTGTCTACTGGGTAGAGATTATCATACACCTAGACGAACATATAACAATGCAGTTAATCGAGGATAAATTACGTGTGTGGATCTGAATCTGTGCATACTTTTGCAATTATATTGCTGCATGTATGAGATTTACTTCGTATCTACTCGGTAAAAATTATCATACACTTAGTCGACCTTTTAACAAAATTTTCTTACTGGTGCCAGCTCCGCATCTTACATTATCAATACCCTTGCTACATCAGTAGTCAGCTTTGATGCATGTACATCTCGGTCGCAATGTTATAGTGATATTGTTAAGTGTAGGAAAATTACAAGAGTACATCTCAATATTTCCACCTTTTCTCAATTTAGCTGCTACATGTATGATATTTACTTACTGCCTGTTGGGTAGAGTTTATCATACACTTAGACGAACATATAACAATACAGATAAGCGAGGATAAATTACGAGAGTAGATCTGAATGTGTCCAACCTTTCGCAATTATACTGCTGTATGTATGAGATTTACTTACTGGCTACTGGGTAGAAATTATCATACACCTAGTCCATCTTCTAACCATATTTTCTTACTGGTGCCAGCTCCGCAACTTACATTATCAATACCCTTGCTACAACAGTAGTAAGCTTTGATGCATGTACATCTCGGTAATAACGTTATTGTGATATTGTGTAGCTAAGAAAAATTACAAGAGTAGATCTTAATATTTCCATCTTTTCGCAATTTAGCTGCTACATGTATGATATTTACTTACTGTCTACTGCGTAGAGTTTATCATACACCTAGATGAACTTATGAGATTACAGTTAAGCCAATATAAGATATTAGAGTAAATCTGAATGTGTCCATCGCTTCGCTATTAAATTGCTGTATGTATGAGATTTACTTACTGGCTACTGGGTAGAAATTATCATACACCTAGTCCATCTTTTAACCATATTTTCTTACTGGTGCCAGCTCCGCAACTTACATTATCAATACCCTTGCTACAACAGTAGTAAGCTTTGATGCATGTACATCTCGGTAATAACGTTATTGTGATATTGTGTAGTTAAGAAAAATTACAAGAGTAAATCTGAATATTTCCATCCTTTCGCAATTTGGCTGCTATATGTATGATATTTCCTTACTGTCTACTGGGTAGAGATTATCATACACCTAGACGAACATATAACAATGCAGTTAATCGAGGATAAATTACGTGTGTGGATCTGAATGTGTTCATCCTTCCGCAATTATACTGCTGTATGTATGAGATTTACTTACTAGCTACTGGGTAGAAATTATCATACACCTAGTCCAACTTTTAACCATATTTTCTTACTGGTGCCAGCTCCGCATCTTACATTATCAATACCCTTGCTACATCAGTAGTCAGCTTTGATGCATGTTCATCTCGGTCGCAATGTTATAGTGATATAGTTAAGCGAAGAAAAATCACAAGAGTACATCTGAATATTTCCACCTTTTCTCAATTTAGCTGCTACATGTATGACATTTACTTACTGCCTGTTGGGTAGAGTTTATCATACACTTAGACGAACATATAACAATACAGATAAGCGAGGGTAAATTACGAGTTTGGATTTGAATCTGTGCATCCTTTCGCAATTAAATTGCTGTATTTATGAGATTTACTTAGTGCATACTCGGTAGAAATTATCATACACGTACTCTAATTTTTAACCATACTTTCTTACTGGTGCCAGCTTCGTATCTTACAGTATCAATACCCTTGCTACATCAGCAGTCAGCTTTGATGCATGTACATCTCGGTCAAAACGTTATAGTGATATTGTGTAGCTAAGAAAAATTACAAGAGTAGGTCTGAATATTTCCATCTTTTCGCAATTTGGCTGCTATATATGATATTTCCTTACTGCCTACTGGGTAGAGTTTATCATACACCTCGACGAACATATAACAATACAATTAAGCGAGGATAATTTAAGAGGGTGTAGCTGAATCTGTGCATACTTTTGCAATTAAATTGCTGTATGTATGAGATTTACTTACTGGCTACTGGGCAGAAATTATCATACACCTAGTCCATCTTTTAGCCATATTTTCTTACTGGTGCCAGCATCTCATCATACAGCATCAATACCCGTGCTACATCAGTAGTCAGCTTTGATGCCTGTACATCTCGGTCCAAAAGTCATAGTGATATTATTAAGCGCAGAAAAATTACAAGAGTAGATCTGAATATTTCCATATTTTCGCAATTTAGCTTCTACATGTATGATATTTACT
The DNA here is from genome assembly GCA_026168455.1 of Theocolax elegans. Taxonomy (NCBI): domain Eukaryota; kingdom Metazoa; phylum Arthropoda; class Insecta; order Hymenoptera; family Cerocephalidae; genus Theocolax; species Theocolax elegans. Next base: position 133,324 of record JANSJX010000040.1, read on the forward strand.
TACTGTTTACTGGGTAGAGTTTATCATACACCTAGATGAATATATGACACTATAGTTAAGCGAGGATAAATTACAAGGGTAGATCTGAATGTGTCCATCCTTTCGCAATTATATTGCTGGATGTATGAGATTTACTTCGTGCCTACTCGGTAAAAATCATCATACACCTAGTCCACCTTTTAACAATATTTTCTTACTGGTGCCAGCTTCGCATCTTACATTATCAATATCCTTGCTACATCAGTAGTCAGCTTTGATGCCTGTACAGCTCGGTCCAAAAGTCATAGTGATATTGTTAAGCGATGGAAAAATACAAGAGTAGATCTGAATATTTCCATCTTTTCGCAATTTGGCTGCTATATGTATGATATTTGCTTACTGCCTACTGGGTAGAGTTTATCATAGACCTAGATGAACATATAACAATACAGTTAAGCGAGGATAAATTGCGAGGGTACATCTGAATGTGTTCATCCTTCCGCAATTATACTGCTGTATGTATGAGATTTACTTACTAGCTACTGGGTAGAAATTATCATACACCTAGTCCAACTTTTAACCATATTTTCTTATTGGTGCCAGAATCTCATCATACAGCATCAATACCCTTGCTACATCAGTAGTCAGCTTTGATGCATGTACATCTCGGTCAAAACGTTATAGTGATATTGTTAAGCGATGGAAAAATACAAGAGTAGATCTGAATATTTCCATCTTTTCGCAATTTATCTGCTACATGTATGTTATTTACTTACTGCCTGTTGGGTAGAGTTTATCATACACTTAGACGAACATATAACAATACAGATAAGCGAGGATAAATTACGAGTTTGGATTTGAATCTGTGCATCCTTTCGCAATTAAATTGCTGTATTTATGAGATTCACTTAGTGCATACTCGGTAGAAATTATCATACACGTACTCTAATTATTAACCATACTTTCTTACTGGTACCATCTCCGTATCTTACAGTATCAATACCCTTGCTACATGAGAAGTCAGCTTTGATTCATGTACATCTCATTTACAACGTCATATTGATAATGTCAAGTGAAGGAAAATTACAAGAGTACATCTGAATATTTCCACCTGTTCGAAATTTAGCTGCTACATGTATGATATTTACTTACTGCCTGTTGGGTAGAGTTTATCATACACTTAGACGAACATATAACAATACAGATAAGCGAGGGTAAATTACGAGTTTGGATTTGAATCTGTGCATCCTTTCGCAATTAAATTGCTGTATTTATGAGATTTACTTAGTGCATACTCGGTAGAAATTATCATACACGTACTCTAATTTTTAACCATACTTTCTTACTGGTGCCAGCTCCGTATCTTACAGTATCAATACCCTTGCTACATCAGTAGTCAGCTTTGATGCATGTACATCTCGGTCAAAACGTTATAGTGATATTGTGTAGCTAAGAAAAATTACAAGAGTAGGTCTGAATATTTCCATCTTTTCGCAATTTAGCTGCCACATGTATGATATTTACTTACTGTCTACTGGGTAGAGTTTATCATACACCTAGATGAACTTATGACATTACAGTTATGCCAGTACAAGATATTAGAGTAAGTCTGAATGTGTCCATCGCTTCGCTATTAAATTGCTGTATGTATGAGATTTACTTACTGGCTACTGGGTAGAAATTATCATACACCTAGTCCATCTTTTAACCATATTTTTTACTGGTGCCATCTCCGCAACCTACATTATCAATACCCTTGCTACAACAGTAGTCAGCTTTGATGCATGTACATCTCGGTAATAACGTTATTGTGATATTGTATAGCTAAGAAAAATTACAAGAGTAAATCTGAATATTTCCATCCTTTCGAAATTTGGCTGCTATATGTATGATATTTCCTTACTGCCTACTGGGTAGAGATTATCATACACCTAGACGAACATATAACAATGCAGTTAAGCGAGGATAAATTACGTGTGTGGATCTGAATCTGTGCATCCTTTCGCAATTAAATTGCTGGATGTATGAGATTTACTTCGTACCTACTCGGTAAAAATTATCATACACCTAGTCCACCTTTTAACAATATTTTCTTACTGGTGCCAGCTCCGCATCTTACATTATCAATACCCTTGCTACATCAGTAGTCAGCTTTGATGCATGTACATCTCGGTCGCAATGTTATAGTGATATTGTTAAGCGAAGAAAAATTACAAGAATGTATCTGAATATTTCCACCTGTTCGAAATTTAGCTGCTACATGTATGATATTTACTTACTGCCTGTTGGGTAGAGTTTATCATACACTTAGACGAACATATAACAATACAGATAAGCGAGGGTAAATTACGAGTTTGGATTTGAATCTGTGCATCCTTTCGCAATTTAATTGCTGTATTTATGAGATTTACTTAGTGCATACTCGGTAGAAATTATCATACACGTACTCTAATTTTTAACCATACTTTCTTACTGGTGCCAGCTCCGTATCTTACAGTATTAATAACCTTGCTACATGAGAAGTCAGCTTTGATTCATGTACATCTCATTTACAACGTCATATTGATAATGTTAAGTGAAGGAAAATTACAAGAGTACATCTGAATATTTCCACCTTTTCCCAATTTAGCTGCTACATGTATGATATTTACTTACTGCCTGTTGGGTAGATTTTATCATACACATAGACGAACATATAACAATACAGATAAGCGAGGATACATTACGAGAGTAGATCTGAATGTGTCCAACCTTTCGCAATTATACTGCTGTATGTATGAGATTTACTTACTGGCTACTGGGTAGAAATTATCATACACCTAGTCCTTCTTTGAACCATATTTTCTTACTGGTGCCAGCTCCGCAACTTACATTATCAATACCCTTGCTACAACAGTAGTAAGCTTTGATGCATGTACATCTCGGTAATAACGTTATTGTGATATTGTATAGCTAAGAAAAATTACAAGAGTAAATCTGAATATTTCCATCCTTTCGCAATTTGGCTGCTATATGTATGATATTTCCTTACTGCCTACTGGGTAGAGATTATCATACACCTAGACGAACATATAACAATGCAGTTAAGCGAGGATAAATTACGTGTGTGGATCTGAATCTGTGCATCCTTTCGCAATTAAATTGCTGGATGTATGAGATTTACTTCGTACCTACTCGGTAAAAATTATCATACACTTAGTCCACCTTTTAACAATATTTTCTTACTGGTGCCAGCTCCGCATCTTACATTATCAATACCCTTGCTACATCAGTAGTCAGCTTTGATGCATGTACATCTCGGTCGCAATGTTATAGTGATATTGTTAAGCGAAGAAAAATTACAAGAATGTATCTGAATATTTCCATCTTTTCTCAATTTAGCTGCTACATGTATGATATTTATTTACTGCCTACTGGGTAGAGTTTATAATACACTTAGACGAACATATAACAATACAGATAAGCGAGGATAAATTACGAGTTTGGATTTGAATCTGTGCATCCTTTCGCAATTAAATTGCTGTATTTATGAGATTCACTTAGTGCATACTCGGTAGAAATTATCATACACGTACTCTTATTTGTAACCATACTTTCTTACTGGTGCCAGCTCCGTATCTTACAGTATCAATACCCTTGCTACATCAGTAGTCAGCTTTGATGCATGTACATCTCGGTCAAAACGTTATAGTGATATTGTGTAGCTAAGAAAAATTACAAGAGTACATCTGAATATTTCCACCTTTTCCCAATTTAGCTGCTACATGTATGATATTTACTTACTGCCTGTTGGGTAGATTTTATCATACACATAGACGAACATATAACAATACAGATAAGCGAGGATAAATTACGAGAGTAGATCTGAATGTGTCCAACCTTTCGCAATTATACTGCTGTATGTATGAGATTTACTTACTGGCTACTGGGTAGAAATTATCATACACCTAGTCCTTCTTTTAACCATATTTTCTTACTGGTGGCAGCTCCGCAACTTACATTATCAATACCCTTGCTACAACAGTAGTAAGCTTTGATGCATGTACATCTCGGTAATAACGTTATTGTGATATTGTGTAGCTAAGAAAAATTACAAGAGTAAATCTGAATATTTCCATCCTTTCGCAATTTGGCTGCTATATGTATGATATTTCCTTACTGTCTACTGGGTAGAGATTATCATACACCTAGACGAACATATAACAATGCAGTTAAGCGAGGATAAATTACGTGTGTGGATCCGAATCTGTGCATACTTTTGCAATTATATTGCTGCATGTATGAGATTTACTACGTATCTACTCGGTAAAAATTATCATACACTTAGTCCACCTTTTAACAATATTTTCTTACTGGTGCCAGCTCCGCATCTTACATTATCAATACCCTTGCTACATCAGTAGTCAGCTTTGATGCATGTACATCTCGGTCGCAATGTTATAGTGATATTGTTAAGTGAAGGAAAATTACAAGACAGTATCTGAATATTTCCACCTGTTCGCAATTTAGCTGCTACATGTATGATATTTACTTACTGCCTGTTGGGTAGAGTTTATCATACACTTAGACGAACATATAACAATACAGATAAGCGAGGGTAAATTACGAGTTTGGATTTGAATCTGTGCATCCTTTCGCAATTTAATTGCTGTATTTATGAGATTTACTTAGTGCATACTCGGTAGAAATTATCATACACGTACTCTAATTTTTAACCATACTTTCTTACTGGTGCCAGCTCCGTATCTTACAGTATTAATAACCTTGCTACATGAGAAGTCAGCTTTGATTCATGTACATCTCATTTACAACGTCATATTGATAATGTTAAGTGAAGGAAAATTACAAGAGTACATCTGAATATTTCCACCTTTTCCCAATTTAGCTGCTACATGTATGATATTTACTTACTGCCTGTTGGGTAGATTTTATCATACACATAGACGAACATATAACAATACAGATAAGCGAGGATACATTACGAGAGTAGATCTGAATGTGTCCAACCTTTCGCAATTATACTGCTGTATGTATGAGATTTACTTACTGGCTACTGGGTAGAAATTATCATACACCTAGTCCTTCTTTGAACCATATTTTCTTACTGGTGCCAGCTCCGCAACTTACATTATCAATACCCTTGCTACAACAGTAGTCAGCTTTGATGCATGTACATCTCGGTAATAACGTTATTGTGATATTGTATAGCTAAGAAAAATTACAAGAGTAAATCTGAATATTTCCATCCTTTCGCAATTTGGCTGCTATATGTATGATATTTCCTTACTGCCTACTGGGTAGAGATTATCATACACCTAGACGAACATATAACAATGCAGTTAAGCGAGGATAAATTACGTGTGTGGATCTGAATCTGTGCATCCTTTCGCAATTAAATTGCTGGATGTATGAGATTTACTTCGTACCTACTCGGTAAAAATTATCATACACCTAGTCCACCTTTTAACAATATTTTCTTACTGGTGCCAGCTCCGCATCTTACATTATCAATACCATTGCTACATCAGTAGTCAGCTTTGATGCATGTACATCTCGGTCGCAATGTTATAGTGATATTGTTAAGCGAAGAAAAATTACAAGAATGTATCTGAATATTTCCATCTTTTCTCAATTTAGCTGCTACATGTATGATATTTATTTACTGCCTACTGGGTAGAGTTTATAATACACTTAGACGAACATATAACAATACAGATAAGCGAGGATAAATTACGAGTTTGGATTTGAATCTGTGCATCCTTTCGCAATTAAATTGCTGTATTTATGAGATTCACTTAGTGCATACTCGGTAGAAATTATCATACACGTACTCTTATTTGTAACCATACTTTCTTACTGGTGCCAGCTCCGTATCTTACAGTATCAATACCCTTGCTACATCAGTAGTCAGCTTTGATGCATGTACATCTCGGTCAAAACGTTATAGTGATATTGTGTAGCTAAGAAAAATTACAAGAGTACATCTGAATATTTCCACCTTTTCCCAATTTAGCTGCTACATGTATGATATTTACTTACTGTCTACTGTGGTAGATTTTATCATACACCTAGATGAACATTATAACAATTACAGATTAAGCGAGGATACAATATGAGAGTAGATCTGAATGTGTCCAACCTTTCGCTATTAAATTGCTGCATGTATGAGATTTACTTACTGGCTACTGGGTAGAAATTATCATACACCTAGTCCACCTTTTAACCATATTTTCTTACTGGTGCCAGCTTCGCATCTTACATTATCAATACCCTTGCTACATCAGTAGTCAGGTTTGATGCCTGTACATCTCGGTCCAAAAGTCATAGTGATATTGTTAAGCGATGGTAAAATACAAGAGTAGATCTGAATATTTCCATCTTTTCGCAATTTGGCTGCTATATGTATGATATTTGTTTACTGTCTACTTTGTAGAGTTTATCATAAACCTAGATGAACATATAACAATACAGTTAAGCGAGGATAAATTACGAGGGTAAATCTGAATGTGTTCATCCTTTCGCAATTATACTGCTGTATGTATGAGATTTACTTACTGGCTACTGGGTAGAAATTATCATACACCTAGTCATTCTTTGATCCATATTTTCTTTCTGGTGCCAGCACCTCATCATAGAGCATCAATACCCTTGCTACATCAGTAGTCAGCTTTGATGCATGTACATCTCGGTCGCAATGTTATAGTGATATTGTTAAGTGAAGGAAAATTACAAGACACATCTGAATATTTCCACCTTTTCTCAATTTAGCTGCTACATGTATGATATTTACTTACTGCCTGTTGGGTAGAGTTTATCATATACTTAGACGAACATATAACAATACAGATAAGCGAGGGTAAATTACGAGTTTGGATTTGAATCTGTGCATCCTTTCGCAATTAAATTGCTGTATTTATGAGATTCACTTAGTGCATACTCGGTAGAAATTCTCATACACGTACTCTAATTTTTAACCATACTTTCTTACTGGTGCCAGCTCCGTATCTTACAGTATCAATACCCTTGCTACATCAGTAGTCAGCTTTGATGCATGTACATCTCGGTCAAAACGTTATAGTGATATTGTGTAGCTAAGAAAAATTACAAGAGTAGGTCTGAATATTTCCATCTTTTCGCAATTTAGCTGCCACATGTATGATATTTACTTACTGTCTACTGGGTAGAGTTTATCATTCACCTAGATGAACTTATGACATTACAGTTATGCCAGTACAAGATATTAGAGTAAGTCTGAATGTGTCCATCGCTTCGCTATTAAATTGCTGTATGTATGAGATTTACTTACTGGCTACTGGGTAGAAATTATCATACACCTAGTCCATCTTTTAACCATATTTTTTACTGGTGCCATCTCCGCAACTTACATTATCAATACCCTTGCTACAACAGTAGTCAGCTTTGATGCATGTACATCTCGGTAATAACGTTATTGTGATATTGTATAGCTAAGAAAAATTACAAGAGTAAATCTGAATATTTCCATCCTTTCGCAATTTGGCTGCTATATGTATGATATTTCCTTACTGCCTACTGGGTAGAGATTATCATACACCTAGACGAACATATAACAATGCAGTTAAGCGAGGATAAATTACGTGTGTGGATCTGAATCTGTGCATCCTTTCGCAATTAAATTGCTGGATGTATGAGATTTACTTCGTACCTACTCGGTAAAAATTATCATACACCTAGTCCACCTTTTAACAATATTTTCTTACTGGTGCCAGCTCCGCATCTTACATTATCAATACCATTGCTAAATCAGTAGTCAGCTTTGATGCATGTACATCTCGGTCGGAATGTTATAGTGATATTGTTAAGCGAAGAAAAATTACAAGAATGTATCTGAATATTTCCATCTTTTCTCAATTTAGCTGCTACATGTATGATATTTATTTACTGCCTACTGGGTAGAGTTTATAATACACTTAGACGAACATATAACAATACAGTTAAGCGAGGTTAAATTACGAGTTTGGATTTGAATCTGTGCATCCTTTCGCAATTAAATTGCTGTATTTATGAGATTTACTTAGTGCATACTCGGTAGAAATTATCATACACGTACTCTTATTTTTAACCATACTTTCTTACTGGTGCCAGCTCCGTATCTTACAGTATCAATACCCTTGCTACATCAGTAGTCAGCTTTGATGCATGTACATCTCGGTCAAAACGTTATAGTGATATTGTGTAGCTAAGAAAAATTACAAGAGTAGATCTTAATATTTCCATCTTTTCGCAATTTAGCTGCTACATGTATGATATTTACTTACTGTCTACTGCGTAGAGTTTATCATACACCTAGATGAACTTATGACATTACAGTTAAGCCAATACAAGATATTAGAGTAAGTCTGAATGTGTCCATCGCTTCGCTATTAAATTGCTGCATGTATGAGATTTACTTACTGGCTACTGGGTAGAAATTATCATACACCTAGTCCACCTTTTAACCATATTTTCTTACTGGTGCCAGCTTCGCATCTTACATTATCAATACCCTTGCTACATCAGTAGTCAGGTTTGATGCCTGTACATCTCGGTCCAAAAGTCATAGTGATATTGTTAAGCGATGGTAAAATACAAGAGTAGATCTGAATATTTCCATCTTTTCGCAATTTGGCTGCTATATGTATGATATTTGTTTACTGTCTACTTTGTAGAGTTTATCATAAACCTAGATGAACATATAACAATACAGTTAAGCGAGGATAAATTACGAGGGTAAATCTGAATGTGTTCATCCTTTCGCAATTATACTGCTGTATGTATGAGATTTACTTACTGGCTACTGGGTAGAAATTATCATACACCTAGTCATTCTTTGATCCATATTTTCTTTCTGGTGCCAGCACCTCATCATAGAGCATCAATACACTTGCTACATATGTAGTCAGCTTTGATGCATGTACATCTCGGTCACAACGTCATAGTGATATTGTTAAGCGAAGAAAAATTACAGGAGTAGATCTGAATATTTCCATCTTTTCGCAATTTAACTGCTACATGTATGATATTTGCTTACTGCCTACTGGGTAGAGTTTATCGTACCCCTAGACGAACATATAACAATACATTTAAGCGAGGATAAATGACGTGTGTGGATGTGAATCTGTGAATCCTTTCGCAATTAAATTGCTGGATCTATGACATTTACTTCGTACCTACTCGGTAAAAATTATCATACACCTAGTCCACCTTTTAACAATATTTTCTTACTGTTGCCAGCTCCGCATCTTACATTATCAATACCCTTGCTACATCAGTAGTCAGCTTTGATGCATGTACATCTCGGTCGCAATGTTATAGTGATATTGTTAAGTGAAGAAAAATTACAAGAGTAGATGTGAATATTTCCATCTTTTCGCAATTTAACTGCTACATGTATGATATTTACTCACTGCCTACTGTGTAGAGTTTATCATACTCCTAGACCAACATATAACAATACAGTTAAACGTGGATAAATTACGAGAGTTGATCTGAATCTGTGCATCCATTCGCAATTAAATTGCTGTAGGTATGAGATTTACTTAGTGCCTATTCGGTAGAAATTATCGTACACGTTGTCCACCTTTTAACCATACTTTGTTATTGGTGCCAGCTCCGCATCTTACATTATCAATACCCATGCTACATCAGTAGTCAGCTTTGATGCATGTACACCTTGGTCAAAAAGTCATAGTGATATTGTTATGCGAAGAAAAATTACAAGAGAAGATCTGAATATTTCCATCTTTTCGCAATTTGGCTGCTATATGAATGATATTTGCTTACTGCCTACTGGGTAGAGTTTATCATAGACCTATTTGAACATATAACAATACAGTTAAGCGAGGATAAATTAGGTGGGTAGATCTGAATGTGTCCATCCTTTCGCAATTATATTGCTGTATGTATGAGATTTACTTATGGGCTACTGGGTAGAAATTATCATACACCTAGTCCATCTTTTAACCATATTTTCTTACTAGTGCCAGCTCCGTAACTTACATTATCAATACCCTTGCTACATCAGTAGTCAGCTTTGATGCATGTACATCTCGGTCCAAAAGTCATAGTGATATTGTTAAGCGAAGAAAAATTACAAGAGTAGATCTGAATATTTCCATCTTTTCGCAATTTAGCTGCTTCATGTATGATATTTGCTTACTGCCTCCTGGGTAGAGTTTATCATAGACCTAGATGAACATATAACAATACAGATAAGCGAGGGTAAATTACGAGTTTGGATTTGAATCTGTGCATCCATTCGCAATTAAATTGCTGTATTTATGAGATTTACTTAGTGCCTACTCGGTAGAAATTATCATGCAGGTCGTCCAACATTTAACCATACTTTCTTACTGGTGCCAGCTCCACATCTTACATTATCAATACCCTTGCTACATCAGTGGTCAGCTTTGATGCATGGACATCTCGGTCTAAAAGTCATAGTGATATTGTTAAGGGATAGAAAATTACAAGAGTAGATCTGAATATTTCCATCTTTTCGCAATTTAGTTGCTACATGTATGATATTTACTTACTGTCTACTGGGTAGATTTTATCGTATACGTAGATGAATGTATAACAATACAGATAAGCGAGGAGAAATTACGAGGGTAGATCTGAATGTGTCCGTCGTTTCGTAATTAAATTGCTATGTGTATGAGATTTACTTACTGGCCACTGGGTAGAAATTATCATACACCTAGTCCATCTTTTAACCATATTTTCTTACTGTTGCCAGCATCTCATCATACAGCATCAATACCCTTGCTACATCAGTAGTCAGCTTTGATGCATGTACATCTCGGTCACAACGTCATACTGATATTGTTAAGCGATGGAAAATTACAAGCGTAGATCTGAATGTTTCCATCTTTTCGCAATTTAATTGCTGCATGTAAGATATTTACTTATTGCCTACGGGGTAGAATTTATGATACACCTAGACGTACTTATAACAATACAATTTAGTAGCTGCATGTATGATATTTACTTATTGCTTATTTGGTAGGAATAATCATACACCTAGAGGATCTTTTCTATTGGGCAGGAAATTAATAATATAATTTTATTTCCTATTGCGTAGAAAATTAATAATATAATTTTATTTACTATAGCGTAGAAAATTAATAATATAATTTTATTTACTATTGCGTAGAAAATTAATAATATAATTTTCGTCGGACGCGACAAAAGCTAATCCAGGTAACTGCTTAGTTTGTTATCTCGGGCGACCATTGAAAAAAGTGCTAGGTCGACGGGACCAAAACTTTATTGAAAAACTCCATTTATTTAATTATTTTTGATCTTATTGTTGAAAAATTGTATTCTTATATTTTTAAGATTTAGAGAATTTTAGGAAGTGATAAAATTATTAAAACAATAAAAAATTTCCGTGAAAATATTTTGCCCGAAATAGCTCTGCTTTTGTCCAGAAACGTGATAGCACTTTTTTAAAAGGCCTTACTGAATTACCGGCTTTGTCAAACCGAAAGTGTGTTGACACTCTTTGTTCCCGATTATCGAAGTTTAAAGTATGATATTCAAATTCGTAGTACAATCTATAGGAGAGAAATAAAATAATTTTATTATGATTTATCAATACAAAATGTCAGTATTTGAAAATATATTGATTTAACTCGGGAGAACGTTATTTATTAATAATTTTCTGTTTAATTTACTGTCATAATACAATATAATGCTAATTGCTATTTTAAAGATTTCTTGTGCTGATAAAATTATATTTTATGTCTCTGTAGCAAATCCGCTGTAAGGATCCCGGAAGCCATTAAACAGTCTGGTAAGTGCTTCTGGATCCCAGAAAAATTTTTCCCATATCCCAGAAAAATGTTCCCGGTATCCCAGAAAAATGTTTCTGGTATCCCAGAAAATTATTTTCAAATCCTAGAAAATCATATCGTGGATCCCAAAATTTGCATAGGATCCTAGAAACTGTGGATCCCAGAAATATGTGTTAGATCAACATATATATATATATATATATATATATATATATATATAATATACAGGCGTCGATATATTGGCATTAACTTGTTTACGTACTGCTAGTTTGCACAATTTTGCTTAGCAAACTATAGCGCCACCATTTAGATAAATCTAATATCAAACCTAATAACTTACTGACCGGACTAAAACTTTTCTTACCCTCCCACATCGCCTTAATGAAATCTAAGTAGTGAAATTTATGATGAAAATTTTAAGAAAACTCGGAAAATACGACCTCTATTTTATTTTTATTACTATATTATATAAACTTATTTATTTAATTTTTATTGTGACTTAAATCAATTACCTATTCGATGAAATTTCAGAAACAAATGTGGTTACAAAAAAATGTCTTCACGTGTACAGCAAAAAATTTCGAGACGAATAAGAAAATTCGTATATCAAATTATTAATGCAGCAGTATAAAAAAACAAAAAATGATATACCTTCACTATTTCACTAGTTTTGCATTACTTTTATATTATTGAATTTATAATTTTAAATGTATCCTAGTGTTATAAAAGAAAAGTTCCACTTTGATCATTCTGAATAATTGAATAAAACACACAAAACTATGTGTGTGTGTGTGCGCGCGTGTAAGTGAGTGTTTACATAATGTAATGCAAGAAAGTTTTTGCTTGTAAAAATTTGACAAAATTTCAACGATACACTAACTTGTAACTAAATCTGTATAAACATTAGAATTATTAAAAAAATTTTATTTTATCAATAAATTATGTAATTATAATACAATACCTTTAAAACCTTAATAATATTAACAAACATCATTGATGCGTAACTTCAAATCATTTGAGCATTCATAATTAAGTCATAATTAGAAAATAAGTATAAATTATAATGTAACGTAATGAATGAATTAACAAACAAACACGCCTAATTAATTACAAAATTATACCAGGTGCGATGCACTTATTCCAAAAATAATACAACTCCTAATTGCTCCATACGTGTGCTGCTTCAAGTCTAACTGACAAATTTCCGTAAATTTACCCCCACTATGAACGTACCTTTAGGCTCAGAAGCACACTTAATTGATTATTTAAAGTAAGTAATCTTTTTTATTCTATAATGCATTTATTTTATTAACCATTAATTACATAAATGTTTTATTTACTTATTTCTTCCTTTCAGTAACGTAAAGTGTGCAGTGGCTGCGAACCATCTACTTGCTGCTGATTTCACATTATATAGTGAGTATTTCATTTGATTAGACCAAGAATAAAACTAGATTTATTAATAATTGTGAAATTATAATTTTTTTAGTCAGAACAACCGAGAAATCGGAGACGAGTGAAGTAGCAGCCACAAAAAAAAAGTAAGTAATTTCTTTCTTATTTGTAAATAAAATTTATTTTTTAATAAAAATTCATACGAATAAATTTTTTTATTATTTTGGTCAAAAACACTCAAAAATCAAAATATAGGATCTTTCATAGATTTAAGGGATTTCTTGATGGTTTTTAATTGAGATTGCTTAACCTATATATATATATATTTGTAGATCCATCGCGGCGAGAAATGGGGAAGCTGTTGCAGGGGATGCCAGTCATATTAAATAAGATATCCTGGATGATGCAACGTAGAATAAGCGGCAATAACCCCAATACAACACTGCCCTTCACCATTACAGCCGAAACACCACAGGTTGGAGATAAAGAATTTAATTTATATTTAAAAAAATTGAATACATTAAAAACAAGCATATATATTCATTTTGTCGCTGCCAGTAATAAACACCGCAACTGGTGTTTAATCGCGGCGGCAAAGTTTAAGACAAAGTCGAATATGCTAATGGTTTTATGCAGCTGCCGACCACCCGGCAAAAGAATTTTTACCATGGTCCGCGCCTTAGAAAAGGAGCTGGGCGTAGAACATGAGGAAAGGATTTTTGACAATGCGAACGAGCTACACAGGATTTCGGAGGCGCTACTATAAAAAAACTGAAATTGGTAGATTTAAAGTGGTTAAAAAAAACGCAATAGAATACATAATGACGCTACTAAAAACACCAACGAATAACCCAAATCTGTCAGTCGACGACTTAATGTAAAAATAAATTTAATTGTAAATAATAATTATATTTTAAACCTCCATCTAGAGTCGAAAAATTTTTGGATTTTTAAATTTAATATTTTGAGATCTGTCTACTAATGTCCAGACTTCGTTAATCTTCACAGGCTCCAATTCACTATGAATTACTTTTTCTTATTCAAGCTTACCTGGGGACATCATATCCTCTCTGTACGAGTTTGGTACCTTGTGGACTGTAGCAACAAAGGCATATTGCTGATTTTCTTACAGTCAGTTAAAATCTGATTCAAGCTGTCGTGATTCTTCAAATTTTATATTATCTTTTCTTGGACGTCCTCTCTTTCCTTTTTCTCCCTTCGTTTTTGATATTTTTAAGTCATCTACAAAAACTAAATATACTGTATATTTTAGGATAAGTGATGGAAACAATGCAACAAACAATACGAAATATGGCACATATAACCAGAAATAACAACGAACCTTGCACATAAAAAATTCGTCATCTGTAAGAAATTACGAACTTAACTATATCCAGAAATATTAAGTTGACTTAAGGTGTTCCATCATGTAATATATCTACTTGTTGTTATATGTGCCATATTTTGTGTCGATTGTTTCATTGTTCTGTGATTTTAATTATAAATCAAGGAGCAATACAACAAACAAAACAAGGTGGGTTTTCAATAAAAACCAATGTAGGGTAAGCGAATGATCAGGTACGTAATGTTAATTAACAATGAATTCGATGTGAGGTTTCGTATGATATAGCACGTGATATTTGTGTAAATAAGTAAGTTCGTAATTTCGTTCAGATGTCAAATTTTGCATGTACAAGGTTCATAGTACTTCCCTGTTATATGTACCACATTTTTTGTTGTATATTGCACTGCTCTATGTTTTTAATGTAATTAATGTCTTATTAATGTAAATATTATATTTTAAAAAATTAATATTGAATTTTGTTGGTCTTGCTGAGCTAACGTCTAAAGACTCTAAGAACTCCAAGTTGCTCGCTCGCAAAGGCACGACAATTCGCCGCGTATCAATCCCGAGGACAACATTATGAAGGCCACAAGCCGCCAGACATAAACCAAAAGAAGAAGCAAATAAATACTAAGTAATAAAATTAAAAATATTTTAATAAAAAAGAAAGAAATTTTAAGTCTATGTGTTTCGTCTTGGGACCGTCTGCCAGAACTCATCAGTGGGGCGCAGACGGTCCCTGCCCCAGACACACAAGACAGTATTATTGAATCAAAATAATGATAAACTTAAAATTTGGGTATCGTAAGATCGAATGAACGGAGCCTATATAAGTACACATAAGATGGAAAATCTGATTGTGGATGGAAAAGTGCCCCCTAACATCAGAGTATGTACTATGGACATAATCTTAAACCAAAGTCTTGTTATTATTAAAAATATAATTTTTTCTCGCCCAGGCAAAAGTTTTTAAATTAATATTGAATTTTGTTGGTCTTGCTGAGCTAACGTCTAACGACTCTAAGAACTCCAAGTTGCTCGCTCGAAAAGGCACGACAATTCGCCGCGTATCAATCCCGAGGACAACATTATGAAGGCCACAAGCCGCCAGACATAAACCAAAAGAAGAAGCAAATAAATACTAAGTAATAAAATTGAAAATATTTTAATAAGAAAGAAAGAAATTTTAAGTCTATGTGTTTCGTCTTGGGACCGTCTGCCAGAACTCATCAGTGGGGCGCAGACGGTCCCTGCCCCAGACACACAAGACAGTATTATTGAATCAAAATAATGATAAACTTAAAATTTTGGTATCGTAAGAACGAATGAACGGAGCCTATATAAGTACACATAAGCTGGAAAATCTGATTGTGGATGGAAAAGTGCCCCCTAACATCAGAGTATGTACTATGGACATAATCTTAAACCAAAGTCCTGTTATTATTAAAAATATAATGCTATGTGTTTCGTCTTGGGACCGTCTGCCAGAACTCATCAGTGGGGCGCAGACGGTCCCTGCCCCAGACACACAAGACAGTATTATTGAATCAAAATAATGATAAACTTAAAATTTTGGTATCGTAAGAACGAATGAACGGAGCCTATATAAGTACACATAAGCTGGAAAATCTGATTGTGGATGGAAAAGTGCCCCCTAACATCAGAGTATGTACTATGGACATAATCTTAAACCAAAGTCCTGTTATTATTAAAAATATAATTTTTTCTCGCCCAGGCAAAAGTTTTTAAATTAATATTGAATTTTGTTGTTCTTGCTGAGCTAACGTCTAACGACTCTAAGAACTCCAAGTTGCTCGCTCGAAAAGGCACGACAATTCACCGCGTATCAATCCCGAGGACAACATTATGAAGGCCTTCATATAATAATTATAACCCTACCAATATGAAAAATTGAAATTTTGAGGTTAAACTAAACTATAATGATTCTACGAAGCAGCGATTTTCCGATATTTTATCGCTATTTCCAACAACTTGCTATTTTATTGCTTAAAAAACGTTACACTTATAGTGTATTTATACTTTAATTTCTAGTAGGGATATTTTATACGCAATAAAATCGTGTGCATATTTTTAAATGTATTGAGTACAGAAATGGTGATAAAATACCGGCAAAATAGCTACATTACAACTTTATTATAGTTTTCCTTAGCCACAAAATTTCAAATTTCTATATTGTGTGCAATAAAAGGTAGGGGTATAATAATAAAATTACATAATAAATAGTTTTCGAAAAATTGTACACGACATATGTTTATTTTATTATTATTGCGACAAATAATTTGTGTATAATTTTAATTTGTTTTATATGTTGTGCACAATATTTAGGTGCAAAATTCTCATGTGCATGAACCATCCCATGCCGATCTGCTGGCGTCAAAATCCTCGGATCTGGATTCAGCGACCCAAAAAATGTATAAGTAGCATGATCTCGTTTTTGGGACTGTCAACTTTTTTTGTGGGGCTGCGTAATTTTTGTGGTTGTATTTGAATCGTTTTATACCTTATTCCAATTCTCTCCCTCACTTTACTCGAACGAAAAAATCTTGCTCAGTTAAACAGAACCTTCGACAGTAGTGTCCAAATGTATTATAAAAATTGAGTTATTTAAAACCAACAACAGTCTAAAATATATAAAATTAAAATTATTATGTGCATTATTCTAAACAATATTAAGTTCACGATATATTGTTAATTCCCGAATTAAAAATAATAGAATATCGTTAAATAATAGATAAAAAAATAATCTTTTATAAAATTACCAAAAACACTTGTCAATTTTATTGCTGAGCTAACACCGGCAGTAGTACAAACTTAAAATCGAAGACAAAAATTTCGCTTCTGAGTTAACACCTTTTATAACTGGACTCCGAAGTAGCACCTTTTATAACCGGATTCTGAGGTAGCACCTTCACATCGGGGAACGACGATTTGTGCACAAAATGAAAACATAGATCACGTGGAGTGCCTGACAATATTGGTGGTTGATATATCGACCAGTCCCGTTTAGAACCTAAAGTCCAATGTTAATAGTACATTACGATACAAGTGTGCGAAACAGGCGATTCACGCACAAGTCGCATTTGCCGCCCGAGTGAAGCGAGGGTGGCAAAAAGACGAGTTCTTGAATCGTCTGAGCACACTCGTATCGTATACTATTTTTTTGAAACGCTGTGTGCGAAATGAGATAATAATAATAATAATAATAATAATAATGCAATAATAATAATAATTTATTTAATAGCACACAAACATAAAAAGTGGGGGATTGCCTTTCTTAAGTTTACTAGACGAATTATGAAAATTACCTACTGCGCATGCGCGAATTTCGCACACTAGTGCGTGAAAGTGGTATTTCGCACACGCTGCACAGACATTCAAAATGGCATTTCGCACACAGTGTTTCAAAAAAATTTAATTTGGCGAGTTAAGAGTGCCTTTAGACGTATTTGGATGCGGTGAACACGAAAAAAATATCAAAAAATTTTCAGGAGACATCCTTGACCTTGAAAATTGTATTTGAATTATTTTTTGTTATAAAATTTCAGGATTTTGCATTGGAGAAGACATTATATCAGAATACAACACAAAATATGGCACAAATGACAAGGAATTACAATGGACCTCGCACGTAAAAAATTCGACATCTGTACGGAATTACGATCTTAATTATATCCAGAAATATCGCGTTTATATAAGCAATACCATCATATAATATCTCAACAGTTGTTTTCATTAAAAGCCCACCATGTTTTGTTTGTTGTATTGTTCCTTGATCTATAATTAAAAACACAGAACAATGCAACATACAACACAAAATATGGCACATATGACAAGGCTTTACAATGGACCTTGCACATAAAAAATTCGACATCTGTACAGAATTACACTCTTAATTATATCCAAAAACAGTGCGTTTATTTAAGCTATACCATCATGTAATATCTCAACAGTTGTTTTTATTAAAAGCCCACCATGTTTTGTTTGTTGTATTGTTCCTTGATTTATAATTAAAAACACAAAACAATGCAACATACAACACAAAATATGGCACATATGAAAAGGCATTACAATGGACCTTGCACATAAAAAATTCGACATCAGTACGGAATTACTCTCTTAATTATATACAGAAATATCACGTTTATTTAAGCTATACCATCATGCAATATCTCAACAGTTGTTTTCATTAAAAGCCCACCATGTTTTGTTTGTTGTATTGTTCCTTGATTAATAATTAAAAACACAAAACAATGCAACCTACAACACCAAATATGGCACATATGACAAGGAATTACAATGGACATTGCATATAAAAAAATCGTTATCTGTACGGAATTAGGATCTTAATTATATCCAGAAATCTCGCGTTTATTTAAGTTAAACCATCATGTAATATCTCAACAGTTGTTTTCATTAAAAGCCCACCATGTTTTGTTTGTTGTATTGTTCCTTGATCTATAAGTAAAAACACAGAACAATGCAACATACAACACAAAATATGGCACATATGACAAGGCATTATACAATGGACCTTGCACATAAAAAATTCGACATCTGTACGAAATTACTCTCTTAATTATATACAGAAATATCACGTTTATTTAAGCTATACCATCATGTAATATCTCAACAGTTGTTTTCATTAAAAGCCCACCATGTTTTGTTTGTTGTATTGTTCCTTGATCTATAATTAAAAACACAGAACAATGCAACATACAACACAAAATATGGCACATATTACAATGCATTATACAATGGACCTTGCACATAAAAAATTCGACATCAGTACGGAATTACTCTCTTAATTATATACAGAAATATCACGTTTATTTAAGCTATATAAAAAATCGTTATCTGTACGGATTAGGATCTTAATTATATCCAGAATCTCGCGTTTATTTAAGTTAAACCATCATGTAATATCTCAACAGTTGTTTTCATTAAAAGCCCACCATGTTTTTGTTGTTGTATTGTTCCTTGATCTATAAGTAAAAACACAGAACAATGCAACATACAACACAAAATATGGCACATATGACAAGGCATTATACAATGGACCTTGCACATAAAAAATTCGACATCTGTACGAAATTACTCTCTTAATTATATACAGAAATATCACGTTTATTTAAGCTATACCATCATGTAATATCTCAACAGTTGTTTTCATTAAAAGCCCACCATGTTTTGTTTGTTGTATTGTTCCTTGATCTATAATTAAAAACACAGAACAATGCAACATACAACACAAAATATGGCACATATTACAATGCATTATACAATGGACCTTGCACATAAAAAATTCGACATCAGTACGGAATTACGATCTTAATTATATCCAGAAATATCGCGTTTATGTAAGCAATACCATTATATAATATCTCAAAAGTTGCTTTTTTTTCAAACCCACTTTGTTTGTTTTTTTGTTTGTTTGTTGTTGTATTGTTCCTTGATTAATAATTAAAAACACAGAACAATGCAACATACAACACAAAATATGCCACAAATGACAAGGAATTACAATGGACATTGCATATAAAAAAATCGTTATCTGTACGGAATTAGGATCTTAATTATATCCAGAAATCTCGCGTTTATTTAAGTTAAACCATCATGTAAAATCTCAACAGTTGTTTTCATTAAAAGCCCACCATGTTTTGTTTGTTGTATTATTCCTTGATCTATAATTAAAAACACAGAACAATGCAACCTACAACACCAAATATGGCACATATGACAAGGAATTACAGTTAATGGGTGTGGGTTAGGCTCCAAAAAAAACGTTGCAAATGCGTTAGCGTAACGCATTTTGCGCGATCATTTAACGGTGGAACGGTAATCGTTACGTAGACGTCCACGATATGCAATTGCGACGTCCTCAGCGCAAAGTTCAGCTTTAAAACGACTAAAAGACCTAGAAAATACGTTTTTCGTAACAGAATGTGTAAACGTCTCTCAAACGTTTCGCGCAAGCTCTCAATGAGCGTGGATAAGGCTGCAAAAAACGGTGTAAATGCGTTTCGCAAACGCATTGTTCACGATCATTTGGTGGTAGAAAGGTAATCGTAACGTAGAGGTTCACGATACGCAACTGCGACGTCCTCAAACGCTTAATTCAACTTGAAAACGACTAAAAGACCTAGAAAAGACGTTTTTGGGAACAGAATGTGTAAACGTCTCTCAAACGTTTCGCGCAAGCTCTCAATGAGCGTGGATAAGGCTGCAAAAAACGGTGTAAATGCGTTTGCGAAACGCATTGTTGACGATTATTTGGCGGTAGAAAGGTCATCGTAACGTAGACGTCATTTCGATGTCTTCAGACGCTTGGTTTGACTACAAAACGGCTGCATTAAATCTAGAAGACGATTATTCTTAAGTGTTCTGTAAACGTTTTAGAAACGTCTGTAGCTTGGATTTCAAGTTCCGGATTTAAAAAAAGTGGCGGACATAGAGATGTCTGAAAAACGTCTTTAATAGGTTTTCTAAACTATAATGCAAAACGTCTTTTGGTCTTATGGAAGACGTATTTAAGACGTTTGGAAAACGTTGTGTGCTATCAGGGATGCCTTTGTTGCTACAGTCCACAAGGTACCAAACTCGTACAGAGAGGATATGATGTCCCCAGGTAAGCTTGAATAGGAAAAAGTAATTCATAGTGAATTGGAGCCTGTGAAGATTAACGAAGTCTGGACATTAGTAGACAGATCTCAAAATATTAAAGTTAAAAATCCAAAAATTTTCGACTCTAGATGGAGTTTTAAAATATAATTATTATTTACAATTAAATTTATTTTTACATTAAGTCGTCGACTGACAGATTTGGGTTATTCGTTGGTGTTTTTAGTAGCGTCCCTAACAGCACAAAACGTCAAAGAAACGTCATAAAAACGTCACAAAAAATCCAAATTGACGTCACATTTATATGGTTAGAAAACCGTCAGAAAGAGATCTTATAAACGTCAAGAATGTCCGCTACTTTCTGGTTTAGTTTGAGATTTAGAAATTTTTTGTGCGGACCCTCGTCGTCGTCTTATGTAAGATTTCTCCAGTTTCCCACGAAAAAAAAAAAAAAAAAAAAAAAAAAAAAAAAAAAAAAAAAATAATAATAATAATAATAATAATAATAATAATAATAATAATAATGATTATCCGCGCGGGGTGTCCTGTCCCCGTATGCGGCGCGTCCCCCGGGTGGCGGATGGGGGAATGCTCGTCACTCTAGCGTGAAGGGTAGAGGTGAAATAAAATAATCTCCGTGGACCAAACAGTACAACCAGAAGTATGAGCAAGCGAGATGAAAACATACTACCCCAAGCGGGCAACTCCAAACTAGGAGTGAATCCCGTCGTCGGTTCCGATCGGGTGAAAGCCCCGGTGGCCGGCGCTGGCCTCATGGATTTTGGGGTAGGCCACAAACCGCTTAGTTCTAACATCACGTCAGAGGCGGGGTCCTCGAAAGAAAACCCCCAACAGCAGCCGCTATCCCAGATGCTGAGTCTTCCTTCTGCAAGCAGGTTACGAAGCGGCAGCGTTACCAGCATTGGTAGCGCCATCAGCGGCATCTCTGCCTATAGCCGAGAATCTCAAGAGGAGATAGAAGTGTTCCGTAAGGAATACGAGAAGGTGGAGAAGGCGCAGGAGGAGATCGACTCCACTTACGACCATCTGAAAAAAGAACTTCAGGCAATGTTGGCAGCTTGTGCAAAGCAGCCGAACATTTCCATGGTCGTCAAAACAGGGTTGAAAACCGTAGACGCTCTTGTACAAGAGCTCTACGGGAAAACGAAGAAGATGTCTTTAGCAGTCGATGATTACAAGTGCCAAGTCGAGGATTATCGAGTTGGCCACGAGAATCGTCGGCGGCCTAAGAGAAGAGGCATCATTGCTAAAGCCGTCATCGCGGCTACAGCCAAGATACAGGCTCAAAAGAGGAGTAGGGAGGGCCCTCAAAGCCCACCCGAGGCCTCTAAAACCCGTAAGAAGAAGAAACCTCGCAAGGAGGTGCCACCACCTGGTAAGGACAAGGAGCAATCCAAGTCCAAGCCTGTGGTGGAAAAGAAGAAGCCGACGGTTAAGTCGGGACAGGCGCCTCTTGACAGGAGAAAGCGCCAGAAGGCGCCGGTATCCACCCTGGTGGTCACAATCGCGAGGAACCGAACGTTTGCTGAAGTTCTGGGGAAGCTCCGAAAGGAAGTGAATCCGGACGACAGTGGCGCGCAGGTTCTAAGTGTGCGGCCCACAGGGCGGGTGGACGTCCTGCTTCGGCTAGGCAAAAAAAACCGATGCGGCAGTATTCGCGGAGAAAGTGCGTACTGCTACCCAAGGAATGGGAGAAGTTCGAGTCCGAGATCGAAGGGTTACCCTTGAGATCAGAGACCTGGACGCTCTCACAACGAGGGACGAAGTGGTGGCAGCCCTAAATAAAGTGCTTACTTCTTCGCCTGAGGGCCGAGAGGTGACGCTTTTGGGCCTAAACCGCAGTCAACAGAAGACAGCCATCGTGAAGCTGGATCACGAGAGCGCTGACAAGCTGAAGTCGATGCGGCATCTCTGCGTCGGCTTCGTAAGCTGTCGCGTTCGGGATCGAGTCTTGGTCGAGAGGTGCTATCGGTGCCTAGACTTCGGCCACACGAAACGGAATTGTAAGGGAGTGGACAGGTCCTCGTCGTGCTACAAGTGCGGCGAGCCTGGACACAACCTTAAGAATTGCAAGAGCGCTCCCAAATGCTTTCTTTGTCCATCAAAGGATGCTGAGGGAGTGTCTCACGTGGCGGGGTCCGGAGCCTGTGCCACCTTTAGGCGCGCGCTCGATACCGCCAGAAAGGCCGCTTCACGATAAGTGGCAGTCTCATCGAGGGAGGAAAGAAGAAACAGGACCGACCGAATTGACGCATGTCACAAGACACGCCTCCCAGCTTGAAGTAATGTGAAAAACAGTTCCGGGCTGGGCAGGTGAAAGCGTTGGGTTTGGAGTTTTAGCCGGTAAGAATCCGGCACTGGCGACGAGTGCGGACCCTCGTCGTCGTCTTATGTAAGATTTCTCCAGTTTCCCACGATAAAAAAAAAAAAAAAAAAAAAAAAAAAAAAATAATAATAATAATAATAATAATAATAATAATAATAATAATGATTATAATAATTTTCTTTATTAAAATTTTCCATTTATTTTATTTTTTACATCTACTTACATATCTTTCACTGACTTTTGCAGTAAATTTAATGAAAATATATACTGAAATTCATAAGCGTAATGCGTAATTATCTCCTTTAGTAGAAAAATGTGAGAATCTGTATAAAGTTGTATAATTATGCAAATAAATTTGCAAATTTGGCAACAACACTTGTATGCACTTCCATATACTTTCAGACATTTTTATGTACAGAAACCATTTTATTATTCTTTTTTAATTTTTGGAACAGCTTTTTACAGTTTTGTACATTTCTATGTACCTTTTTACATTTTTTCACTGGGATCTGTATAAGTAAATAAAATAACTGAAAGTAAGAAGAAAAATAGACATAAATTAGATATAAGCTAACAGTCTGAATCTTTGTAACCACAAATGCAGTACAAATCCATTAACTTATGCGTTGTATTTCAGAGATGAAACTAACAAAAGTAAGAAGAAACGAAAAAATAATGATAAAGTTGATGTAAGAAATAAAAGGCACAAAATAGAATCTTCCACGTCAAGTAATTGAATATATTAAAATTTCTTTTAGTGTATTATTAATTTATTCAAGTTATTTATGTATCGTAGTAAATAAAAAAACTATTGTAAGAATACTCTATAAATAATGTATGCATAAGCTTCAATCATTAATTCTTTCGGAACAGTTTAGAATAATTGTATGCACATTCAGGTACTGACAACCGTTTTATTGCTAAGTATTCAGATTATTTATTGCTAAACATTCAGATGGAATTATCGATTGCAGGGCATATATATCTTGTGTGTATAATTGAGGCAAAATAAAAATCACCTATTTCATTTTATACGTACATGAAGAGAAAATCAGACCATTGGCACACGACTGTTTCCTTCAATCATAATAATGCAATTCCTCTTAACACAGATACTTCAAAGTCATATTTTTCCACATGAACTTTACGCAGCAATTGCCACAGCAAAAAGTATAACAGTAAACCTCCGAAGCAGACTCTTTTCTGACTAAAATTAAATGACCCGTGCCATTAAACTACAAAAATGCCCACAATTCATTTTTCTGTCATGGAAGTTTAAATTAATTTATTGATACAAATTTAGAAACAATCATTCGTTTAAACTTTTTTTTTATATATTTTGATTATTTTAAACAGTATAAACCTTTAGCTATATTATATTTTTTAATCTTAAGTTACTGGCCAGTACTTAGCTGGTAAATAACTCGTCGACTAGCCAGTCACTGCTCAACTCAATGTTCAGTTTATAGTACACTCGCTGCCAAAGTACATTTCTACCAGAGTGATATTATGAATTTGTAAATTTCGATCTTTGTCATTTACGAATCTAGCGTGTGGAGTATTAGGTACCGCTAACCACTCTTGACAGGTGGTCTCTAGATTAGTGAGAGAGATGACACAAAATGCGTTCCTCAAACGTATTTTTTCATGATTGTTTGACGGTACAACGGTGAACGTTAAGTAGACGTCCACGATACGCAATTGCGACGTCCTCAGCGCAAGTTTAAGCTTTGAAACGACTAAAAGACCTAGAAAATACGTTTTTCGTAACAGAATGTATAAACGTCTCTCAAACGTTTCGCGCAAGCTCTCAATGAGCGTGGATAAGGCTGCAAAAAACGGTGTAAATGCGTTTCGCAAACGCATTGTTCACGATCATTTGGTGGTAGAAAGGTAATCGTAACGTAGAGGTTCACGATACGCAACTGCGACGTCCTCAAACGCTTAATTCAACTTGAAAACGACTAAAAGACCTAGAAAAGACGTTTTTGGGAACAGAATGTGTAAACGTCTCTCAAACGTTTCGCGCAAGCTCTCAATGAGCGTGGATAAGGCTGCAAAAAACGGTGTAAATGCGTTTGCGAAACGCATTGTTGACGATTATTTGGCGGTAGAAAGGTCATCGTAACGTAGACGTCATTTCGATGTCTTCAGACGCTTGGTTTGACTACAAAACGGCTGCATTAAATCTAGAAGACGATTATTCTTAAGTGTTCTGTAAACGTTTTAGAAACGTCTGTAGCTTGGATTTCAAGTCCCGGATTTAAAAAAAGTGGCGGACATAGAGATGTCTGAAAAACGTCTTTAATAGGTTTTCTAAACTATAATGCAAAACGTCTTTTGGTCTTATGGAAGACGTATTTAAGACGTTTGGAAAACGTTGTGTGCTATCAGGGATGCCTTTGTTGCTACAGTCCACAAGGTACCAAACTCGTACAGAGAGGATATGATGTCCCCAGGTAAGCTTGAATAGGAAAAAGTAATTCATAGTGAATTGGAGCCTGTGAAGATTAACGAAGTCTGGACATTAGTAGACAGATCTCAAAATATTAAAGTTAAAAATCCAAAAATTTTCGACTCTAGATGGAGTTTTAAAATATAATTATTATTTACAATTAAATTTATTTTTACATTAAGTCGTCGACTGACAGATTTGGGTTATTCGTTGGTGTTTTTAGTAGCGTCATTATGTATTCTATTGCGTTTTTTTTAACCACTTTAAATCTACCAATTTCAGTTTTTATGTATATTAGCGCCTCCGAAATCCTTTGTAGCTCGTTCGCATTGTCAAAAATCCTTTCCTCATGTTCTACGCCCAGCTCCTTTTCTAAGGCGCGGACCATGGTAAAAATTCTTTTGCCGGGTGGTCGGCAGCTGCATCAAACCATTAGCATATTCGACTTTGTCTTAAACTTTGCCGTCGCGATTAAACACCAGTTGCGGTGTTTATTACTGGCAGCGACAAAATGAATATATATGCTTGTTTTTAATGTATTCAATTTTTTTAAATATAAATTAAATTCTTTATCTCCAGCCTGTGGTGTTTCGGCTGTAATGGTGAAGGGCAGTGTTGTATTGGTGTTATTGCCGCTTATTCTACGTTGCATCATCCAGGATATCTTATTTAATATGACTGCCATCCCCTGCAACAGCTTCCCCATTTCTCGCCGCGTTGGATCTACAAATATATATATGAGCAAATCCACAGAACCTTTAATTTTGGGGAAGCGGGTAATATAGTAGTAAATAAGCAGACCTAGCAACATTATAACAACGGTTTCTGGTAGAAAAAGTAATTCGATGAAGGGTCCTTATCATTTTTTTAAAGCTGTTTTCATTAGCTTTTTGTTAGAGGCTTCATAAAGTTGCATTTTTGCAAATTTGACGATGGAAGTAGTACTCATCTTCTATTTTTTAAGCTTATAGAAATTATAATTCTTCACCAAATGTTACAGAAATTTTTTTTGACAACCTACACCATCTACCCTATTAAACTAAAAGTGTTAGAATAGTGTGCCTTCATGATACAGAAAAATAAAAATCGCAACTCTTGAGGAAGTCAGTTTTTGTAAATTTAGGAAATTTTAGAATTTTGATATTATACAAAGATAAGTTTTGTTTATAGCTATTGTGACTAATATTGCTTTTTTCGATTTGCAATAAGGATTCTTATTCTTTTTTGTGCTTAGCTGTGCCTCTTTTTCTTTACTAGCAATTCTACCTTAAACTTTTCAAAATCTCGGGCCCCTAGTCTTCCAAATTTTCATTTTCGCATGGCACACTCGACATTCACAAAAAAAGCATATATAAACTATATCTCTTTACTTTTTAGTAGATTATTGAGTCATCTACGTAAAACCTCAATTGAATTTTTTGTTAATTTAGATAATATAAGCTGTATAAAAGTATAAAATTTTATACCTTTGAACTGAAGTCCAAATTGACTATACGAAATAGGTTATTTCAACAGAAAAGCTAATATAAATACGCACACACACACACACACACACACACACACACACACACACACACACACACACACACACACACACACACACACACACACACACTCACCCGCGCGCGCGCACACATACACACACATATCATTCAGTCAAGTAGTTTGTTTACCATTAAAGAGAAGTATGCGAAAAGAAAATTATTTATCATGTAATGAATGTTTCAAATAATTTGCCATGTACTCATTACCAATTGAAACCTTCAAGTTGGAAGATTTATGGAGCAAAAAATGAAATTCCTGTTAGAAGTACTCAAACAAAAAAAACCATTGTTACTAGGAAAAGAAAATTACAGTACTGTAACGGCACTTGAAAACATCCTTTTATATGAAAAATTGTTGTTAGATATTTTAATTTTTGTTAAATAAGAGACTTAATTATGTTGTTATATTCATAAATTATAGAATAAAAAATGTTCTGTTTATTTACGAAGTGATTTTTTATAATTTACCCTATGATACCCCTCATTAATATTTTAATCGTTAATTTCTTAGATAAGTCTTGAAAAGAAATAGGGGCCCTCATATTTTCCTACTATTTAACCTCTAAAGAAGCAGAAATCTCCATTAAAATCAATGTGCCTCCCAAAAAAAAAAAAAAAAAATTTTTCAAATGAAAATCAAAGGTTCCGTGGATTTGCTCATATATAGGTTAATCAATCTCAATTAAAAACCATGAAGTAATCCCTTAAATCTATGAAAGATCCTATATTTTGATTTTTGAGAGTTTTTGACCAAAATAATAAAAAAATTTATTCGTATGAATTTTTATTTAAAAATAAATTTTATTTACAAATAAGAAAGAGATTACTTACTTTTTTTTGTGGCTGCTACTTCATCCGTCTCCGATCTCTCGGTTGTTCTGAATAAAAAAATTATAATTTCACAATTATTAATAAATCTAGTTTTATTCTTGGTCTAATCAAATGAAATACTCGCTATATAATGTGAAATCAGCAGCAAGTAGATGTTTCGCAGCCACTGCACACTTTACGTTACTGAAAGGAAAAAATAAGTAAATAAAACATTTATGTAATTAATAGTTAATAAAATAAATGCATTATAGAATAAAAAAGATTACTTACTTTAAATAATCAATTAAGTGTGCTTCTGAGCCTAAGCATCTGTATCTTTTTGCTGGTGTATATTTTTCATTGGCAATTATTATTGGTTGCCGATCATGGCTTTTTAGTATCAGAAATTTTGGCAAGTTAGTGTGGAACGACTGAATGTCCTGCACAGTTAATTTCTTTTTTGTATTCTCCAATGCAAAATCCTGAAATTTTATAACAAAAAATGGGTTGCTCTGGCTTTGTCCTACCGTGTACGCTAATGCAAGGTTGTGTGGGTTACTTCGACTCTGGTTGTACCAAGTTGTAACAATATCGGCTTGATATTGCCAGAGTAAGGATTTAATAATTAAATATAAAATATTAATTGTGGGTACTACAAACACCTCTTTAATTTAAAACAGTTAAAATAACCCGAATAAAACAATAAGTGTTTTATTTTTGCCCACACAATCTTTCAGCACGTCAATTAAAATTTATTGAGACGTGTATCAAGATAACTCTGATTGATAAATGAAATTAAAGACGAATTATAAATAAAATGAAGACTTCAATTATACGTCTTTTTATTTTTATAATACTAAATTAGTGCCAATTAATTAACTAATTAATTAATTGGTTAAAACTTAGCGTACACTTTACACCAAATCTATTGTCTCTCTCTCGCCTATTATGCTACGCAGAAATATATAACGAGAAATTACAATTCTAAGGGTATCGTTCTAGCGCTCGTATTTTTCCGACGCACACACTTTATTTTTTTGATTTGTGAAATCGTATTATTCACTTCGAAAAATTTTCCAGATTACTGCAAAAAAAAATAATATCTTTTCGAGGATACTAAAATAATTCGAAAGATTCGGAAAAATTTTCGAATTCCGAAAAAATTGGAAAAATAGGAAAAATTCCGAAAACCTACAAAAAAATCTTGCAAATTTGAAAAATTTGAAAATTTTCTAAAAATCCAAAAAAAATTATAAACAATTTTTAAATTTCGAAAAATTTAAAAAAAATCTTGAAAATCTTGAAAAATTTTAAAACCTCGATAAATTTGCAAATTTCTAAAAAAATTTGAAGATTTCAGAAAATTTGAAAATTTTGAAAAATTTTGAAAAAACTTGAAAATTTTGAAAATTGTGTAAAATTTGAAAAAATTGAAAATTTCGGAAAATTTGGAAAATTTTTAATTTTTGGGAAAATTTGGAAAATTTTTAATTTTTGGGAAAATTTGGAAAATTTAATTTGTTTATAAAATTTATATATATTTCGTAATCAAAATATATTAAATTTTTATTTATTTAACATTAATATTTCAATACTATTGGTTTAATTAAATGCGCAATGTTAATAAAAATATTAATTAAATCGGTTTATATGCGTTCGGATATTATATATTTATATATATATATATATATAATATATATATATATATATATATACACAATTATCGATCGTAATCAAAATATATTAAATTTTTATTTATTTAACATTAATATTTCAATACTATTGGTTTAATTAAATGCGCAATGTTAATAAAAATATTAATTAAATCGGTTTATATGCGTTCGGATATTATATATTTATATATATATATACCTAAAATCATCCTTAACAAATTAGCTCGCGAAATCGAAAAACAAGTGCTAATATATACATATATTACGAAGACAAACGTACCGTAATTTGTAATTACATAGAAAAAACTTTTTTTTAGTTATCGATATATATATAATTAGATCAGATTAAATGCACGAGATTTTATACCTAAAAAATACATGTGATATATTATATTTAATATCTAATATAACATAATATTTATATTATATATACTTTATAATTAAATATAATATAACATAATTAATTTGGGTAGGATTATCGATTGCTTTAACGAGTCAAGTTATTTCTCGAATTGCACAACGTTTCGGAGACAAATTTGCCTCCATCTTCAGGTGCTAAACTTAATAAATAATAATTAATTAGTTTATATAATGTCAATACAGTCGTCTACAACAAAAATTCTTTACCTTGTGATTGTCACATTGCGTTTCAAACAAAACTTGTCAATATTTCGGAGTGTCAATTCTTAACTATAATAATAATTAACATTATATTATTAATCAATGAAAATAGCAACAAGATTAAATAAATAGTTAACAAAATAATCACAGAAGTTATAAAGCAATCAAAGTCACACTTTTTCTTC